>JAZKJV010006548.1:0-282045 GCA_037367405.1 Ottelia alismoides | reverse complement strand
TGCAGCAAACCCCTGGTACTTATTAGTATTTACCAAATAAGCCCCCCCCACTGCATTGTTTATAGTTTATAATTATTTATTATTATTTGCATAAACACCCCTGTGTTCCCCAGTAATTTAGACCTCTACATGACTTTCTTTTATTATCCAAAAATAGCATGATGTTTGCCATTTAAATTTTCTACAGTTTGACATATTGTGGACAATTTTGTGATTAATGGTTAATCAATAATTATTGTTCTGTGGAAAATTATGTATTTTGCCTATTTCATGCTATTAAATTTTCCATTGATTAACCGTTGCTTTAAAAAATCCCGAAAAATCAAATATTGTAGAGTTAATTGCGCTTGACATTGTGCCAAAAAAATTGAATTAGCATGCATAGTTTTCCCTGTAAAATTTTTTTGCATATTTTATTGTTTCATTTTTAATAGGTATTGAAACTAGTATTTTCGAGGTTTAGGATTTTTCTGAGGTCCATTACCTAGTGATAGATCTTAGATAATTTTATCCCTTGAAAATAATTAGGTTTAATATTTATTATAATTAAATATTGAAATTCATTTTGTTTGCATTTAAACATTCATAAAAAATCATGTTGCATCCAAAAATTCCAAAAACATTACAGTGCATTCATTTTGTGATAATTTCTATCTGGTCATGATTCATATTTTTCGGACATTGTTTGAGCGTAATTTACATTTTAGTCCCTAAAATAGGCCGAAATTGCATTATGCATGCTTTATTGCATTAAAAATTCCAAAAAATGACCGCCTCGAAAACCCCATAACCTTGGGATTTGCCCAAGTAAAATAAAAATAAAATCGCATTTATTAAAATAGACAAATATTTTGTGTGGATATTTTCTTGATCGATTCCGATTGCCGTCTACAACGAAATGACAAAATCACATTATTTTTACGCATGACAAATAAACACATCTTCTTAACACAGCGCAAATTCGGACTCGTCAGATGGCGTCGTTGCCGGGGAAGCAAACGGCTTAGTTTTGTGTTTTGAAAATTTTCGTTCGGTTTTTCGCATTCAGGTAGTCTGACCCCTGAATTTTTCACTGTAAATTCCATTTTTTCTGCATTTATTTTCAGCATTTATTTTTCTTTTTTTTTGATTTATTTTTAAGTCGCTCTCTTACATTCTCTCCTTTATTTTTCTTGCGAGGTACCCGACGTACGTGGAGCGGTTTTTCAAGAAACCGAAGCATCTTCATCGACTTCTGAAAAAGCCGTAATTATTTTAAGATCAAGTAGAGTCGTGAGAGAGCGTAGAGTCTAGGTTTTTAATTTCTGTAATTTTATTTCTGTAATTAATTGCTCATTTATAGCGGTGTCCATTTGGACTCTCGCATGTGTAAAAAGATCTTAAACTTTTTTCTGTGATGTGTCGTGGCTTGTTTCACTCTCCAGTGAGGCAGGGGCCCGACATGAGCGGCGATTAGGATAGATCTGCACATACGGCTCTTAGAGCATTTTAATTTTTGATTGTGCTCGTAGGAATTAGGCCACGCTTCACATTAACCGAGATGCACATAGATCGCTAAATTTAGCCAAAATTTAACTCAATTCTTCCGCGGTAATAGAACTTTCTGCTAGGTGTGGTTTTTCATCGGCTCGCGTTCATTTAGAATAATTTTTCAATTCTTGTATTGCATCCCACATTGAGATTGCGAGGATTCACTGTAAGTCTTCTAACTGAGCATACATCATTGTTTTCACGTGCATCGGCTTTTCTCAAATTTCTCCCTCTTGTTTTATCACATAAATTTTAAAGGAAATTGGGACTGGACGGTAGATGTGTATTTGTGCTCAATTAAATCTTCAGTGATCACCTAATTAAAATTGGGACTGCTAAACATAGTCGATTTCAAAATAACCCATAAAATCAAGAATTTTTGCGGGAGAGCAACCCCGGCCTTGGATGCTTTTATTTTTCTGAGTGAGCGAGAGACGACACTTAAGGCTAGAGCCCAAACCCAGATTTTCATATTGACTACTGATTCTACCAGAAATGATTAGCTACTTCTCAGTGAGGATCTACGGGTAGCCGATAAACGGTCCAGATTTCCTTAGCAGAGTAAGTGGTTTAGAGGATACTGCGCAAGGCTCCATCCTCAAGTAACGGGTAGCCGTTCTATAGTTCTTACTTACTCCCATACTGGCTGAAAGTAGGTGCAACTAGTCGTAAGAATTCGGGCCAGTCATTACGAAAATTTCGGCACCTAACAGCTTGCTAAATTTTTTCCAAGATTGATTTATCACCAACTAAAATTAAAAAGATAATAGCCAAACTCTTACGGCTTCATATGTGTGTTGGTGAACCCGGGGTTTGATTTGTGTTTACATTGGTGTGCATGAACCGATATCGAAGATCAAAAGTCGCACATTTGATAAAATTTCTTTTGACTATCCTGTGCAATCATCTCTCTCCATTCTTGATTTAAACCTCATCATGGAACTTTTATTCAAAAACTCTCCGCATCCAGATCATGAAAATCATTGCAAACCCAAACTATCGTTCCTTTCAGCTCTTTTAAAAATGGCCGAACATTTATCTGAAAATCCATCAGAGCTATACTATGAAAATGAATTTGTCTCGGTTAGGCCCAAATCAACTAAATCCTTTTCTTTTAATAATCATCCAATATTTGCGGGAGACTTTCACCCGCGGAAGAATTCAGCCCCCTCATTGAATTCCTACTCGAATCATCCGACCACACATGACCATCTACCATCTTGGACTAAACCATCTTATTCTCAGTTTCTTGCTAATGTACCATTTCAAGATCGAAATACCTTTAAGTCTCATGACTGGCCGAGAAACCAAACCCAGATGGAAAGACCCGTACTTAATGATCATCAACGTTGGAATGACTATGACAAACCCCTCTTCAGACATGATACTCATACAGAGGACTGAACTGACCACATAGAAACACATAAACCCCATATGCTGACTCCACAATATTAAGGTCTGACCAATCATGATCAAAGGATTGAACTCTACTCATACCAACTCCACAAATCTGGACCATATGAGCAACCTCCTTCCATAATTTTTGAGGAGAAATTTTCAGAAAATAATGATCATATAATGGATATTCCAAGAAACTCTCCTCTTAGCACATACAGGAAAATGGAAGATGAAATTATTGAATATCAAATGCAAAAACATACACCGATTGCTCACATGATTGATCATGAACAGATTTTTGAGGATGATATTTCAAGGATAAAGGATAAATAAGAAATTTGAATTAATGGAGGAAAAATTCAGAAATTTTACTGACCGACTCAGTTTATTTTATGGGAGCTGGACATAAAAATGGATGAGGAAAAGATTGGATCTCGTGCTAAAAATTTTTAGGATATTCAGAAACCTAGGGATGATTCTGACATCGACACCTCTACATATTACTCTCCTAGGAATGACCATGCCTCTAACATTTACTCTGAACATTAAAGCCCCTGCTCATCTGAGGAACACACCACATCACCACACCACATAGAAAATACAAAAAATGAAATATTCAAAAATACCCAAAAAATCAAAAATCCTAAAAAATACATAAAAATTGAGACTGAAGAAGATCTGAAAAATTTAGATCCTGCTTTACGGGAAGCAATGGAAAAAAGATTGATTTTTGAACTTCCCTTTATACAGGCCATTGAACACTTCCCCGACCTTAAAAGATTTGTAATGGGAAAATTAATGACGAAAAAGTCGGGCAGGATTTATACAAAGATTGAAAGACATATCTTGTCAATGGCCTCCTCCTTGGTGTTGAGGAGAAAAACCAAGAGCCGCATAGTGAAGTGGTTGCCCAGATTTGACTGTGAAATCAAAGACACAACCTTTACCCATGCTCGAATTAATGACAATTCACCGATCAATATCCTCCTGACCTCTATATTCCACGAACTCAAACTCGGACCGATCAGGAAGATACGAGAGATTGTTCAATTGGCTGACCGATCAATAAAACGGTCGAGAGGAATCATTTCTGTCATCATGAAATTCCAAGGTGCTCCGCTCAAAGTAGAATTCACGATCATTGATATTGAGCATCAAGGAGAATTCACCCAGTCTCCAATTATTCTTGGAAAGCCATTCGTAGCATTATCTAAGGCAATTATTGATTGTGAGACACAGGAAATCAATTTTACGGCATTGAAAGCACTTCGATCTGACCCAGTATTTGAGGAACCACGATTTTCTGAGACAACCCACGAAGTCCCCGACAACTGTAACCATGAAATGGTAGAAGAGCGCTACCTCGCTATGACACCTGAGATAGCTGTTTTTGATGAGACTATTGGTTTAGAGACTCTCCCTCCTGCTCCATTCCCAACCGCTCTCACCATGGAGAATCATGTATATGGATCTTATGATACGGAGACTTATGCATGAGCACACCCTGGGTCAACCTACTCTGACTACATGGATTACAACAACTCGACACAGGAATGCTCCAACATCGAATCAATTAAGAACGAACATGCAGAAACTCTCCCTAGTATTTCAATTACCACGAATCTCAAAATAGATAAATCTTTCTTCTATGATCCTGAGACATATGCCTGGTCGTACCCAGGGGCAACCTACTCTGAATATCTTGACCAAATCATCCCAAATTGAGAGTGCACCAGCATTAAGAAGACTAAGAACAAAGAAGCAGGACGAACACCGACCAAGGAAAAGAATTCTAATGGTTATTCATCCGGATACTCAAGTGAACCGACATCTTCACGAAGCAAGAAAAAGAAATTCACCTTTGACCTTTCGGAAGAGAAATCAGCTGATGATCCCTCATCAGGTCCAGATACGGTAATCTACATGAGTGAAGTTTGTTCGGCATCTCTAAAACCATATCTTCGCATGGATCCAAAATTCGATTCTTGTTGGACAACTCATGTTCCTAACTACTATTCATCCAAAGCTGATGCACCTGCCCTCTTCAAGTACACTGGAATTATTTCTTATGAGCTGACTGAGACTGGTGCTTCTGAGTATTCATATGAGGACAAACTGCTTGATCCCAAGAAGGAATGGATTCTGAGAAAACAACTGAAGAAACAAAAAACCAGAATATCTGGAGTATGTCCACTTTCAAATACTATTCCTCTGAGGATAACTCTGATGATGGCTATCTTTCATCTGACTCAAACACTTCATCCATTATCCATCATGATTTTTCTGAGGATGACACTGATAATAGTTGGGAATCATATGCTTCATCTCCATCTAGACATTATGATCCCCCACTGCAGGCTCACAAAAAGATCAGCCGAAAACCGCCTTAATCATCGGCTACCCACCCTCCCTCCCGACCACATCGGTCTCCTTGTACAGCTTCTTCCTCTACTTAGGCCAAGGCCTAAGTATAGGGGGGACCGATGCCATCTGTATATACCATCCTTCTCCTATCTCCCGTCACTCCATTTCCATCCTTCTCTTATACTTAGGCTGACCATAGCCTAAGTATAGGGGGAACCGATGCCCATTTGTATATACTCTCCTCATCCACATACCCCAACCGCTTCATTTTTTCTGCTCTTCTTCTATACTTAGACTGTTCACAGTCTAAGTATAGGGGGTGGTTCCGTATATCTTGTTCTTTTTCTTTTTCACTCTCTTACGCTTAGCCCGAGCTATGTTTTCTTTACGCTTCGTGTGCTCTGAGGACACAGCACTCGCTAAGTATAGGGGGTCTGCATATATACTTCGTATATATTTTACCCATATCTCGTACTTTCGCGTAAGTCTATATGTATTTACAGGGTGGGTAAATTAAAAAACACAACAACAACAAAAAGAAAAAGAAAAAGAGTTTTTCTACTAACACTGACTATGCCCAAATTTTTTGAAAAAAGGCTTCTTATTCATTTTTGTCTAAAAAAGGCAAAAAAATCACTTGCATAAAAAATAAAAAAAATCACAAAAAGAAAAAATTGTTGAGTCTGCATTTCACACACCTGCACTTCATGCAGCACTTGCATCTGCAAAAAGCCATTGCGTTCTGAACCGAGTTATGAACAGAAACCGAGAGTGGTCTGGACTTGACCTTAATCCACCTAATTTTCAGAGGAACTTCACCGAGAAATAGGATTTTAGAGGCTTCAGGTCTTTGACTTAATTCTTTAAGTTCCATATGATAATGTGCAGCATTTGACTCTTAGTGTCTAACCTGGTGTCTTCATTCTGGGTACAACTCTGGAATAGGGAATTAATTTGTACTCTCGCACTAAGCACTTAGCTCAACTCAGACGGGATGTTGGAAGATTGTGTGAGTTCCTTTTCTGGTAGCGTGGAAATCTAAAGACCGGAGTACGAGTTGAAATAAAGCTTCGGAAAAGGGATGGACGACTGGGCACATTTTTTTCTAAGACCCCAAAAAATGTACGGAAACAAAAAGATTCTATATCCGTAGGGGCACAACAAGATCCAAGCAGAACCACCAAAAATTCCAAATACAAAGAAGCATTCTACCAAATAAATATCTGACCAAAAAGGTCCATGCTTCAAGAAAACTTGCAGATCTTGGTGGAGACTCGGCTACACTGGCTAGCTTCACAAGGAGAGGTGACTACACTGGCCACCCTCCAGTTCTTTTCTCCTTCTTCTAACTTCTCCCTCAATTCGATTGTGAACACAACGCGACAGACCTTAGAAGGAAATACATGACTCCCCGAGGACGAGTTACTGGAAAGGAGAGGAGCACGGTAGTCCAGCATTATGGATGGGAAGATCTAAAACCTTTCACACACAAGAGTCGATTGTTCAATGTTCATAGGATATACTTTGGGAAGAGGATTGATCTAAGATGACTTCTGAGCTGAAACTGTAGCAATGATGTGTAGAACTTGAAGGCTGTTAATTTTAAGATTATAAGTCTCACAGAAGTTCCGCCACACTAATAATCCAAAGGTCGAGTCTAGTTTCATTTTCACCTTCAGCTCATGGTCTTTGTATGGAACCCAATCTCATTTCACCTCATGACATTTCTTTTTGATGCTCAGGGACGAGCATGGTTTAAGTATAGGGGGTGATGAATCTCAGATTCATCGCTCTAAATCTCATTTTTTAAGCTCAAATCCCTCAAAATCAACAGCATTTCTGCATCTATTCTACATAATTAGCATTCATGCATGTTTTCATAAGAATTGCATTTTAGCACGAATTTCTGCACAAAATAAGAAGCCAAAAATCCCAACCAAAATTGACATGTAAAAAGCCTAACTTCCTAGATTTTTAACTCATTCATGCTAACTCCGAATAACCAAGACCACCTCCACTGTGTACATATCACTAACAAGAATAAATAAAAAATACAAAAAAAATCACTAACCCAAATAAGTGGACCAAAAATCCAAACCCTAGTTTCAGGATTTCCAGACTAAAAACCTCATATCTTCCACATCCAGTGTCTGTTTTAATCCTACTCACTTTTGAACTAATGTACCTTCAATTATCTTGAAAAGAAGACCAAGTTCAAGTGATTCGGAGCTCATATGTGAAAGTTGGGTTTTGGGCCTCTTTTGTACATTTTGTATTTTAGCTGATTTTGACCTATTATTTTATGTACATATTTAACCTATTTTAGTTTGTTTCTTTTTTATTTGTCATCTTTGATAAAAGTTTTATTAAAGTGTGCAAAAATCCAAATTGAGCTTGAAATCAAAGAAACAAATTGGGTCTGAGTCTTCATTAACCGATTGTACGAAATTGGTCTTTTCATATTTTGTTTTATGTATTATATTTTAATTAATAAAAATCCAAAAAATAAATTATTATGTAAATATTTATCTTTAATTTTTCCTTATTTTTTATGGATTTTTATCTGATTTAAAAATGATAAAAACATTACAAAACCCAAAAATAAAGGTATTCATGTACATGGGATACCCAAAAAATATCACTTTTTACATTTGATTGATTTGTATCTTCATAAAAGTTGTAGATCTCATCGAGACGAGCAATTTTCGGGAAGAAACTTTTTCGATCTGAGGTTGTTTGCTATTTGTTATGTATTTTTTAAAGGATTTATTGTCGGAATTTCCTCGTGCTGACACGTGGCGCTCCTAGAGCCGCCACGTGTCAATCATTTTTAACATTTTTAATTATCGTTTTTATAAAAACGAATAAATAAAAGGGTTGCACGTGCAAGGCACGTGCCTCCCAGGCACGCGCCACGCAAGTGCAGCGCCCCCTCAACCCCCTGCCACGTGTCGCCCGTTGGGCCATCCGATCTCGGCCGATCGGACAGCCCAACACTCATCTTCCCCACCAGCACTTTCCCCTTCTGAACGCCGCCATCCGTTGGTAGCTCCTCCACCCCTCGATCATCGCCGCAAATCTCGCCGAAGCCAAATCTCGCCCGATCTTCTTGTCAAATCAATCTCGTAATCTCCGATCATCCTTGTCAAAGCCCAATCGAATCAATCGCACCTTCCTTCCTTCTCCAGTGACCCAAAATCCTATTTAAACCCATCACCGTCATCGCCAAAACCATACGCCGATTACACCGCAGGTCCCCTCGCGGCGGTGACAGCGCCTCGAAGTTCCTCCCTCCGACGAGATCCGGTGTCCACCAACGCCATCGCAGTGCTCCCCAGCCTTGCTGCTCCGCTCCGAGTTCTTCTCGTCGATCCAACGATGCTACGACACCGCTGACGTTCATCTTCGTCTCTAACACCTCAGCAGCAGCCGAAGACCCCCGCCTCGGCCTTCACGTTCTCCGACCACGACACCGACACGCCCTCGATCGTGACACCAGTAGTTTTGTCCCCCCCCACTTTGGCCGACCACCCCTCCGCCGCAGTCCATCAGCCGGAGCTCCGCCAGGGCCATCCACCCATCTGCAACTTTACCTTCGCACGCCACCAGGGCTCAACCGCCAGCCCTTCCGCCAATGACCACCGGAGGCTGGGCTCCAGTCCCAAGACCCCCCCGCACGTGCGAGGAACATGCCCAGGGGGACGTCAGCATCACATCACCCCCAGGTCACGTGCTTTGCACGTGATCAGGGTTAAATTGCGAGAAGCCCCCCGGAGGAGTTCTATAATTATGCATCAGCCCCCCGCCAGCCAGAGGTCATGTGCCTCGCACGTGACCCTCTGGCAATTTTGCAGCAAACCCCCGGTACTTATTGGTATTTACAAATAAGCCCCCCACTGCATTGTTTATATTTATATTATTTATTATTATTTGCATAAAAAATCCCCAGTAGTTTTAGACCTCTACGTGACTATTTTATTGTCCAAAAATAGCATGATGTTTGCCATTTAATTTTCTATAGTTTGACATGTTGTGGAAATTTTTGTGATCGATGGTTAATTAATAATTATTTGTTCTGTGGAAAATTGTATATTTTGTCCATTTCATGCTATTAAATTCTCCATTGATTAATCATTGCTCTAAAAATTCCCGAAAAATCACATATTGTAGAGCTAATTGTGCTTGACATTGTGCCAAAAAATTGAATTTGCATGCATAGTTTGCCCTATAAAAATCATATTGTATATTTCAGTTTTTGATTTTAATAGGTATTGAAACTAATATTTTCAAGGTTTAGGATTTTTTTGAGGTCCATTACCTAGTGATAGATCTTAGATAATTTTATCCCTTGAAAATAATTAGGTCTAATATTTGTTATAATTAAATATTGAAATTTATTTTGTTTGCATTTAAAAATTCATAAAAAAAATCATATTGCATCCAAAAATTCCAAAAAAATACAATGCATTCATTTTGTGATAATTTGCATCGTGGCAAAGTTTCATATTTTTCGAACATCGTTTGAGCGCAATTTATATTTTAGTCCCTAAAATAGGCCGAAATTGCATTTTGCATCCTTTATTGCATTAAAATTCCAAAAAAAGACCTCGAAACTCGCACACGAACTTTGATAGACATAATTCTAGGTTATTCCTTTGCCTCCTTGTGTTCGACCTTGGGACTTTCCTAAGTAAAATATAAATAAAACCACATTCATTAAAATTGACAAATATTTTGTGTGATTATTTTCTTGATCGATTCCGATTGTCGCCTACAACGAAATGACAAAATCACATTATTGTTTACGCACGATAAATAAACACATCTTCTTAACACAGTGCAAATTCAGACTCGTCAAACCTGCAGGAACGCCGAGTTGAGAAAGAAAGAGATTCTCCTTTTTCTCGTAATCGTACATACTTGGGTGAATGGACTAGAGATGTCAATGCTCATGACAAGGAGGTTTTTCCAAATTCTGGATTGACATTGGGTACTATAATTGACATGGGGTACTATTGTACATGTTAGTAGTGTGGAAGAGAATTTGGAGGTGAGAAGAAACCAGTGAGGTGAATGTGGTAGGGGACTTTGAAAGAGAGGAGTTTCATGCAGGTCTAAGATAAGTCTACCACAGGGTGGAGACACAGTTGTTGTGGCAACACATACGAAACCTGATCTAGTTCAACAATCAACCCATAATTGAATATTAAGTAATAAAGGCAGTGTGGATCAAAATTTATTATCAACCCTACTATAAAAGACGTATAGGGAAAAGTGGAGTAGGGTGTCGAACACAGGGAGCACACGATGTAGCACTATATATTATTTATAAATAAATAATATAAGTATATGTGTATATATACTATGCACAATATTTATCAAATAATGTGGGTTTTTAAACTAAATATATTATTTTTTATTTTTATTTTTATTTTTACTTTTTACTTTTTACTTTTGTATTTTGATTTTTTTGTTTTATATTTTCTTTTTATGTCTTTTTATATTTTTATACTTTCTTATTCTTTTAAAATATTTAATAAAGCTATACATAGAATATATATACAATAAAGGCTAATGTATATATAGATACCAATAGAAATAATCAAAATATAGGAAATAAAATATTTTTTGGTTTACAAATATATTTTTACTATTTTTATGATTATTTAGAAAATTTTGCTAACTTTTATATATTTTTAAAGTTGAAAATACCTTAAAACAAGGCTAAAATACAAGATCGAATTTAAAATGGAGATTAAAAATATTAAATAGCCTCAAAATTTCTCCAAATTAATTTTAATATAAAATAGTAATATAAAGAAAATTATACAGCAGAAATCACTATTTTTGGAGTTTTGGGGGATTTTACAAATTTTTATAATGATTTTAGGGTTTTCCAATTTTTAAATGTTTTTTCTATTTGTAGTGATTTTTGGGCTGAAAGTTTACTTAAATAAGTATAATATATTTTTGGGGGGATTTTTCGAGGTCATTTTATAATTTTTTGGCTTTTTTAAGGCAAACAGGGACAAACCATGCACTGTTTGAATTTTAGAAAATAGGAAAGAGCATAAAATGCAAATGTAAAATTGTAACATGATCAAGCATGCATCCAGGTACCTACTCCTATTTTTTAGTTATTTTTGGGGTGCGGAAACTATTTTTAATAAATAAAAAACAAAGCACAAAAATAGTTGGCCTGGCAGGGGTATAATTACAAATTAAATTAAATGTGAGGCTCACAATGCAATTTAACTCAAACTTTAACACTAATATTAAAAATTTATATACTAAAAGATAGTTAGAAAAACCCGCTAGGGTTACATGCAATTTTACAAGACAGACGTGCGCCTATACGTGACGCTGATATGGACTATAAGCAATATACAAAATGTTCAGGGGGTTGCATGCAATTTATCCAATAGTTTTAAACTACATAACATATTTACAGGGCCTTTTAATAAATACAAAAAGGCAGGGGAAGGCTTATGCAAATTACCTACTTAGACGATGAGATCCAAACGTCCTGAGCTTGCCATGTGGCTGATCGGGCAGCTCTTATTGCGTACCCCTCAGCGAATAACCAACAAAATAGATTAGATCTGGACCGCTATTCTTGATCGAATGGTGGGGAAGGGCACTGGAAGAACCCGCAAGAACAGCCCCCCAGTGACTTTCGATTCATCGTTTCGCAGGTCTCCGGCCTCGATCTCTCCTCCGACAAGCCCAGCACGTAGCTGGGCCTCCTCCGCGTGCGGCAGTAGGGTCCGATGAAGACGAAAGGGCTCGAGATGCTTCAGCAAGGTCATACCACCTAGAGCTGCTCCATGTGGTTGTAGAGGTCCCAGAGGCTTCGATACTCCTGCAAATCGCAATCAAAATGCTCTTGGGTGCAAGGGCTACCTCCTACACCCCGGAGTTGAACCAAACGATGGGGGAGTGGAATGGATGTAGATCTCCTGCAAGGTGTAAGCAGAGGGAGCTCGAATCATAGATCCACGATAGATCTAGGTTGGACAAAGAGGGGAATCTATGGAGAACGTGAAGGGGAGCGAGATGGCGTTGAAGTTGGGGCGGATCAACAGTCAGATCATGGTGAATCAGACCTGGAGTTCGAGCTCCAAGTATTAGGGGGTTTTTTATTTGAGCGCTAATCGCTCGATAAACCATAAATTAAAGATGTGAAATTAAAATTACACTACACTATATACAGTAGCATTTACATAGGGAGTTTTTCCTCTTCAAAAGATTATCCCTTTTTGAAGCATTACTGCAGCCCACACTCTCCTGTCTTTAGATATCTCTGCTACTGGATGGGTTGGGGTTCACTTCCCTCCCTAGATGAGGACAAATGTTTCCACTTGTGTGTGTCTCATACCGGAAAATCCAATCCCCTCACCACTCCAACTAAGTTGAGTCAATTGAAAGGTGCATGTGTCCAAGTTAGGTCATTATCGACAAGAGCTATGTGTATGCTCCGAGATACTCTACTTAGGCAGCCAAGAATCCATTGAACCAAATTTCGTAATCCTCAAAGAATTAAGTCAATTAGACCTGAAGTACCTCAATTCAAGCTCCTATAAGGTTTATGTTAATTAGGTAGATTTAAATTCCAACCAAGCTCCAATCTTCGGATTTTACTTAGACTTGTTCAATTATCAAACTCAATCCAAAAAATGCAAATGCTAAACAAATGCTATGCAGAAAATATTTTTGTGATGCAATTTTCAAAGTTTTGAACTTTTTATGGATTTTTTTAAAAAGATGGTGCAAATTCATTTTTTTGTATTTTCAAAAAAGGTTTTGAAAATATTTTTGTATTTTTTGGTTTTGCAAATGTTTTTTTAAATATTTGAAAACAAAAGATTCTGGCTCAAAATTGGATACAAATATTTATACAGGAATGCACTTTATATTTACAAGATTTAGGTTTTAAAAATTTACAAGGGTAAGTGATCATTTTTATATAAATAATATAATTAATAAAGAATTTTAGTGTAATGTATTTATTCCTCAAATTTATTTGAAAAGAATTTTTAGATAATTTTGAAAACTATAGTCTAAAATAATTTTTACAAGCATTTACACACATTTGAAAATCATTTTGCAAAGGTTTACAAATAGTATATACAGCTTTCTCAAACTATTTTTGTAACTATTTTTCAAACCATTTGCAAATTGATTTTCAAGTATTTTTATTTCACACAAAGAAAAGAAATTTTTCAAAGAAAAATATTTTTAAAAAGGTTGAAAATATTTAACAAAACATTTTCCAAATAGTTTTCAAAAGATTTTTCAAAGAGATTTTCAAGCTATTTTTCAAATATTTTGCAAAAAAAATAATTTTACCTGATCAGTAAATACATAAAGAATTTGGGGAATAATCAACATCTTTTTATGAAGTGATTTTAATGAATTTTATAGGTATATTATAGTATTCTAGCCATAATTATTATTTAAAATACAAAAGTATGAGTGATGGCTAAAGTACATATGGAGTATATACGACCCCCCTATACTTAGCTTGAGTTATGTCCTCATAGATCAGAGAGAAAGAAGAGAAGACATAACTCGTACTGAGTGTAGGAAATTCTAAAGATCAAATGAATATGAAATGAATGAACGAATGAGAAGTCGACCGTCCCCCCTATACTTTGGATCAAATAATCATAAGTATAGCAGACTATACACAAAATAGGGAGGGTCAATGGTGGGAATGAAGACATCGTACTCATATTGTCTCCCCTTATACTTAAGGTAAGATATCCCTATGTATAAACAAGAAGAGGAGACAGTGGAGAGGATCAAAAAATTAAGGAACTCAGGGTGCACACACCCCTATACTTGGGACAAAGTACATCCTAAGTATAGAAGACTGATAACAAGGGGCGACACCTTTTCGGTAGAAAAAGAAAAATGAAAAGGAAAAGAAGAAAAGAGCTCTTAAGATGGAAGAAGAGATCGAAGGATGTACACATTACTCCCACTATACTTAGGGTAAAAGAACCTTAAGTATAGGCAACAAAAAGAGTAATGAAACAGAACGATGAAAGAACACTCAGCTTGTCCACCCCCCTCCCATACTTAGGACAAAGTACGTCCTAAGCAAGGCATACACAAGAGTGTGGTGGATGAGCTATATGGGAGATGGACGGAGGAAAATGAATGCGAATATACAGCAGAGATGGATATACAAAGAATCAAGAAGGTCGAAAGTGAACCTTCTTGCAGGATCGCTGAGGAATGGATCTGACAATATGTAGGTCAATATCGGGGTCCTCAGTAGACTAGTACCGATTAGGATCAACCTGGTGAAGATCCTCAGTGGTCGTGGTGTGAGAAGTCACGGACGAGTCAGTGGAAGAAGTGTGGCTAGGTCCAGCCTTGGGTGTCTCACAGATGTCAAAGTGAAAAGGGACGAATTCATCATCAGAAGAAGTAGAGTCAAGATCATCCTACAAGGTCTCTCCTATGTCAAAACCAAAAGGAACGAACTCATCTGTGGAAGTAGTCGAATCATGTTTGTCCTCTACAGTCTCAATCGATCATCATTCTCATCAAAAGTCCAGAATTCTTGAATAAAAGCAACTATATCAAATTCGACCTTAGTCTCATCAATATCTACCCTCCGCTCTAAAGTGTCGATCATGTAAATCAATCACGCAGATGTCATCAACACATCGCCAAACACCAAAAGAAGGAACTTCAAGGCCCATGTTTTCCGAGTCTTCCTCCATGGGGAGGAATTCTCGGGTCTCGGTGGAATCCAAAATGCAGCAAAAATCTCTGATAGTCTCGTCAAGGTCATAATCCTCGAAGTCGGCCAAGATAGGTGAAGTCACATCAAATGCAAGTCTCTATTCGGTAGTGGGTGCAGTGATGATCACCTCGCTCCCGTCAATAGGACTGAAGCGAATCTCTCCACATCCATAATCGATAACGACTCTCGGAGAGGAGAGAAAGGGTCATCCCAAGATGATTGAAGAGTGCTCCCTAGTGGAGGTCTCCATGGGCAATACAAAAAAATCAATGGTATACCTCATGCCCTGAATCAAAATAACGGCATTTTCAAGGATACCCTTCGGCCTCTTTATTGATCCATCAGCAAACTGAACGATCATCTTGGTTTTCTTGAGAGGCCCTAAGTAAAGAGATCGTACCATCGATAAGGGTATGATGCTAATCGAAGCACCGCCGTCAAGGAGAGTGTGATCACAAGTATAATCAGAAATGGTGCATCGGATGAAGGGTGTAGCAGTATCCCTTTTCCTAGGAATAGGGCGATGTGTGATGACGTTGGCAGTGGCCATGGTCAAAAGATGATGCTTAGATCTTCTCCTCCGCTTGCTCTTCTTGGGAAGAGGAGCAGATAAATGGGTCTTGGCCTATTGAAGTGGGGCATGAATGATCTCATGAATGGTGGTCACCACTTCGGATTCAATCAATAGTTTTTTTAATGTTTGGACCTCCTCCATACAAGGGAGGAGATCAGAATCAGCATATACACAAGGATGACTAAGAGCAGTCTATACAGTATCGTCCTCGAGGTCAAGGATGGGACAAGATGTGAATGAGTATGTGGTCAACGGGTCTGGCATGTAGGCCCTTTCCTCACAGTCTGAATCGATCATGTGTCTCTCGAATTCATTTTGGATTTTTAAATTTTTCTCATTTTTTTTTATTTTGGGTGATTGCAAGTTCTCATGGAAATCTTCAAATGAATCAAAATCATCAAATCTTGAAGCATCAATATGGCTCTTATTTAGACAAGTGAGGTCATCAATCCTCGAATTCATATGCGCCATGAATTGGGTCAAGGTCTCAAGTGTGGAAATCATGAGGGGTGACTCCAATAGATCAGTCTCGGGTGGATGTAAAGGTGGAAAATGTAAGGGTGCAAAATATGGAGGTGGAGGTGGATAAATATCTAAAGGCTGATACTGTGGCTGAAGCGGATACATACAAAAGTCGGGAGCAAAGTCCTCCTGAGAAAAAGGAGGTAGACCAGCTAGAGGGTACGAAGGATCCGCGAAGTCCGGATAAAATGCCTCCATTCGGCCATCTCAAAATAAAAGGAAAATAATCGGGAGAGCACGATGGTCAAATCAAGAGAAGTGAAGAAAAAGGCGCAAATGCACAGAAAGATCGAGGATACACACAAGCAAACACAAAGAAACGTCCACCAAAATAATCCCTCAATTCACCTACTCAACTCGATGAAGACCGTAAAAGATTGATCTTTTTATCTTGTCTATTTTAGAGTTAGGTGAGAAGTTAAAATTGTACAAACACATAGGTTGGCTTGATGGGATTTTGGCACTAACCTTAGTGTGTACGTGAGCAATTAAAACTAAGACAATGAAGGGATTACTTGCCTCAAGACAATGTTTTTCTTTTTGGTCTTTTTTAGGGCCAAGTAATATTAGCAGTCCCAATTTTATTGTTATCACTTTTTTTGGATTTTTAATAAGAAATGCACGAGCCTATCAAGGAGTCAATTATACTTAGCACCTAGATGATCAAAATCAGAGGGTGAGAGTCCGGAAAGCAATGCAAGCGGCAAATCAATGATGTATGCTAAAGAGAAATGCTCACCTTGCCTCCAGCTTTCTTCATGCAAGGATTCTAGGCAAAATTGAAACGTAACTATATGCAATGCACGTTGGTGAAATTGCCCTAGATGAGTAACTGTTATTAGCGTGAAGAATAAGATGATAAATATCTAGAAGAGAGATCCAAAAGTTCGATCTCTGAAGTGTATCGTTGTCCGCCACAGCGGGTCTGCAAGCATTGTATAGCATTTCTCTCGGCGCTCGATCTCAAATCCAAATAGATAGCAATTCAAAATTTCTCTAAGTCCAAATATAAACTATAGGAGCATGCAAGTGTTAGTAGGTGTTTGGACATAATGCTATTGTCAAGCAAATCCTACAACTAGACCTCAATCACACAAATCGTGAAAACAAATGAAAAAAAGACGATGAAAACCGCAAAAAATCCGATAAGGCCCCCAAGGGAATCCCTCGGGCACTAGACCTCGTGAAGTGCGGAATGTCTTGGAGAGTCCTGTATTATTACAATTTGTGATAGTCTCTCTCTCACTTCAAATTACACAAATAATTACAAGAAAATAAAAGGGCTCTGTCTTCAAAACTTCTCTATGTCTCCTTCAGTGCTAAGTCAGAAATCTGAACTCGTCATCACGTGGGTGCACAGGTGCTTCGAGTAAAGCACGTCCCTCGATCTGCAGTACCTCACAACAAAGTCAACAAAGAAAGGAGGTTAGACATCTAAACAATAATATCAAATAAAATCAAAAATAAATGGAACAAAATAAAAAGTAGACAAATAAATCACAATCAAGCAGAAAACCAATCTAAGCGCAGTTCTCCCCGGCAACGATGCCATTTGTTGAAGTGGATTTTCCACATGTCTAAAATATGTCTCACACAGGCATAGACACAGTCGATATGGCGACCCGCAAGAAACCCTACTTCAAACAACAATTAACCCACAATGATGATCAAGCAATGAAAATAAATGTGGAGTTAAAATTTACTTTTTTTAACTCTACAAAATTTTATTTTACTTAAAATTTTGCATGTCTATGGTGCTCGATATCTCTTCCGACAAGCCCAACAGGTAGCTGGGCCTCCTCCGCATGCGGTAGCAAGGTCCGATGAAGGAGAAGGGGCTCGAGATGCTTCAGCAAGGTCAGACCACCTGGAGCTGCTCCAGGTGGTTGTGGAGGTCCCAGAGGCTTCGATACTCCTACAGATCATAATCAAAATGCTCTTGGGTGTGAGGGCTACCTCCTCCACCCAGGAGTTGAACCAAACGATGGGGGAGTGGAATGGATGCGGAGCTCCGACTAGGTGGCGACGGAGGGAGCTCAAATCCCAGATCCACAATGGATCTGGGATGGATGAAGATGGGAATCTATGGAGAACGTCAAGGGGAGCAAGATGGCATTGAAGTTGGGGTGGATCAACGGTCAGATCACAGTGAATCAGACCTGGAGCTCGAGCTCCAAGTATTAGGGGGTTTTTTATTTGAGCGTTAATCGCTCGATTAAACTATAAATTAAAGATGTGAAATTGAAATTACACTACAGGATTACCTAAGAATGCAGGAAGACGGGGCTCAACTAGCTCGAAAAGCCAGGAGCGAAACCAGTCGGCGGTGCTCCAGCGGTGGAGTGGATACACCTCCTCCACTAGCTCTCCTCGCTGCAAATCATGATCTTCATCATGTTGACACCATGGAGAAAATCACAGGTATAATCTGAGGGATTGTACATGGTTTTTTCAGGGGCTAGACCTGGGGTCAGAGTTGACCCTAAGTCAATGGGGGTGTGGCCTAATTGGGCCACGTCACTCGCAAAAAGAAAAAACTAGCAAAAAAATAAAAATAAATTAACAATAACTTAATAAATGATTTTATTAAGTAAAAGTTATAAAATAGAAATCCATTATTATTTTGTAAAGTATTTTATTATGATTTTTTTAGAGGTTATTTATTAATAGTTAATTATTAGGTGTGTATTTATGGGTATATTCATATATGTTTTAAAATATTTTATTTTTATTTTGTATTTTTCATTTTATAAAGTTAGTTTATTATTTTATATAATTATATCTTATTTTTACATACTTAAATATATTTTTATTAAAGTTGGGGAAGCTGCACCGGCAGGTGGAGCTAACTAGCTGCACCCGGCCATTTTTTCATTGGTTTTTTGTGTTTTTGAAATGAAACCTAGGGGGATTTAAATCACCATATATCACCATGATATCATACCAATTTCAACTAAATTCGACATTTCTATCATCTCCATCAAGGCTATGACATTTTAACGGTTTCAGAATTATTGAAATTGACCATATCTAGATGGGCATGCTAGGAGTGTTTGTTTTGCATGAAATTTGAAACACGTATTCTTGTCAATAAACTAAGTAAATATCCATAAGTTTTTTTCAAAAAAATAAAAAAAACAATAAGAAAAATGGCCGGGTGTAGCTAGTTAGCTGCAACCGCCGGTGCATCCTCCCTTTTCCCTATTATTAATATGCATATAGTTATAGATATTTTATCTATGTATTTTATACTTTATTTTATTTTAGTATTTTCTTTATTGTTTTATTCCTATTATAATATGTACATATCTTATAAATAATATTTACAAAATTATAAAAATATAAAATTATAAAATAATGAATAATAAATAAAATGATTATCTTAATTGGTTATAGTATACAATAGGGGTCCAAAACCTAACTTTCACACCTTAACTTCAAAAAATATGAAATCACTTCATTAAATAGCTTATTAACAATTATACAATTAAAGGTGATTTTGATATATTTTGAGTTTTTATTTGAGAGATATGGGTCTGGAAAGTTGGGATTTTGGAAATTTATTCACACTATAATGTTTACACTGTGTATTATTTTTGTATGAAATCAATTTTGTATTTTTCTATATTTTATTATCTACAACTTTTATGTACAAAGTATCTTTATTTCAGGTATAAAAAGTGGAAAATAAAATGGGTCCCAAAAATGAATAATAAATGGATAAATAAATGAGAATTTTTATTGTATTTTAGACCCTTATCTCCCCCTATTTTATTCCTTGTCGACCTAGTCATCAAGATGCCTAGGCCTCGGGGTTTAGGGTCATAAAATATCTTTGATATTTTTTTCCTTTTTCGCTTCTTTTCTTTATTCTATAATTTTGGCATTAAAAATAGTATTTTATACACAATTTGTACAATGATGCATGAGTTAAATTATGCAAATTAGAGGTTTTTACATGCATTAATAAGGTTTTTAAGGCCAAAATGATAGAATAAAGGTGATGAAATGGAGATTCATCATGCTTCTTCTTCAAGCTCAAATTCTATGTCAATGAATGAGGATGAGGAGTTACATCTTGAATATATATATATAGAAAAAGAAGAAGAGCTTGAATTGGATGATGACATTGATGATTGATTTGTCTCATTTTATACTTGTATTATTTTTTTAGCATGTTGTATTTGTTTTTTAACATTTTCTCATGTTATGTACCAAAAATTTTATTCCTAACTTGCTTCATTTTTTCTTCTTTTAATATAATAGCTTCTTTTTAAGCTCTATAAAAATGAAAATTGCTAAATATATGAAGGGTTGATGGGGTTGTCCCCTGGGGCAGCTAACATGGTTGCCCTGCCCCTCATTTTGTGGCAATTTTTTTTAAAATATCACCATGTATATTTATCCCTATATTTTTCCTATATGCCATTCGAATTTCATCAGAAACAGAGACTCCTACGGCCTCCATCCAGACATGGTCGATTTAAAAAATCCTGCGAACGTCTGGATGGAAGTTGTAGGAGTCTCTGTTTCTGACGAAAATTGAATGGTATATATGAGGGATATAGAGATGAATATACATGATGATATTTTTCAAAAAAAATAAAAAAAATTGCTAAAAATGGGGTGGGGACAGCCATGTTGGCTGCCCCTAGAGAGTAGCTCCATTTTTCCCATATATGAATATATATATATATGAGTGTATGTATTAAAAATTGATTTATATATTTAAAATAATTAAGAAATTCAAAACCAACTAATTCTCGTCTAAACCGACTATCCTCACGTTTGCTAATTAATCCTTAGTTAGCGACACTGTCGACCGAGTATCGACTACCAACTTTTGCAAACTTGTTTTTTTTTCTAATTTACTCTTTTTTATCAATGATTTCCTATAAGATGAAGAAGGGTCGTCAGGCATGGTATGCTAGTAAGTATGTCAAGTAGGGTGTATCTATTGGGTACCCGACCCAAACCCGCTCTATTTATTGATCCAAAACTTGCCTCATTTAATTTTAAACAGGTTCGGGTTTGAAACGTACTACCCATGTGGGTACAGGATCGGGTTTGGGATTCGCTTATGGGTACGTGAACCCGAATACATCTAAGTACACATATACATTTGCATATATTAGTCGACCCTACTTCAAGTGAAAAAGTGCTTTGTTGTTGTATACATGTGCATATACATATACATGTGTGTGTGTCTGCTTATGTGCTTCACATTATTTAATCTAGTCCAACTTAACTAATATCTAATCATTTTCAACTCATTTATAAAAAAGTCTCGCTATATTCCCCCAACTCATTCACTAATTCAGATTCAGCTTCTTTTTATACACATATTTTTAATCTAATATGAACAAGCTGTCCAATTAATATAAATTCATGATATTCTCTATATATGTATTGCATATATTTGACGTCCCCACACAGACCTTACACATTATGTGTTATCCACGAACTAATTGTCAAAGTATCATGCATCTTCAGTATTTTCTTTCAGTATGCGTCCTCAAACAATTTATACTTTAATGGTGCATTCGATTTGGGAATAAGCAAGAATAAGAATGAGGAATAAGCTGGAATAATGCACTATTCCTATTTGACTGGAAGGATAGGAATAAGATGGAATAAGGGTAACTAAGGTGGAATAAAGATAGAAATAAGGGTGGAATAAGGTGGAATAAGGGGAAGGGGAGGGGAGGGGAATAGTCATATGAGGAAGGAGATGGGAGGGGAATATCGCACTTGTTCTTAGGGTTATTCCCCAAGCAAACACACCCTTCATTGATTTATAGTTGACTCTATGTTGAATGTATTGTGAAGCTTCTGCATAACTTACTTTTATTATCTTTTTGTACGATTTTATGAACGGTTAGTTTAAGATTTAATTTTAGATTGGATGTGAGGATACTCGCTCGGTACATGGATATCCGATGGTATATGAGTATCCACTTGGAACTACCTGCTTAAAAAAAGAGCTTTCTATGTGACTAGTGCAAGTGAGTGCTAACCATGAAGTCAAGACAAGGAAGAAATACTCATTCAGAAATCATCTCCCTTGGAAAGCATACCATGAGGAAGAAGGTCTAGTCAGGCTGTAATGAGACAAGCGCTCACAAAATCCAACAAAGCAATGCAAGGAGGCAGAGCAGGAGCAAAGTCAAGGCGGGGTGATAGATCTAAAATAATAGAGAAAATGGATTCTCAGTTGACCCTTACCTAGTGTGTGAGTTGGTTCTCTCCTCTCACTTGATGCAACAAAGAGGTGGAAGAAGGGAGCTTGACTGCATGGAGATTGGCCCTTGTGGAAGGAAACAAATGACTTGAACTAATGAGAGGACCTAGGGTTCTCTTATATATAAGAAGAACCTATTGGGTAAACTACAAGAAAAAGAAAAAGAAAATAGATAATCAAAAAATATCATAAAAGATAACTAATATCTCAACACTCCCCTCAAGCTAGAGCGCAGATATCGATCAGGCTCAACTTGGAACAACAGTTCCGATGAGGTCCTCTAGCTAGGGCCTTAGTAAGAACATATGTTGTCTGATTTCCAAAGCTGGCATGTATAGTGGCAGTAAAACCCTTATGTATCATGTTACGAGTGTAGTGACAGTCCACCTCTATGTGCTTGTCCTCTCAAGAACAGCTGGGTTGTTGGACTTCCATGAAACCAGGGAATCTCCTATGAACACAACGAAGCCTGAAATAGACTTCCTATCCTTTACACACCCAGCATAATCTGCATCCGCACATGTTGTAACTGAAAGAGACGTACCTCTTCATGTGCCTGGTGATGTCCTCAGATGCCTCAAAATCATATGGATTGCATCCATATGTGCATGTCTGGGTTGCTTCATAAACTGACTCACCGGTAATAGTAACATATAGTAGCTAGCTAATGAGCTCCTTGTACCTCCTCTTGTCGACCTCCTCAGTGTCATCACTATAGAGTTTCATGCTCGGGTCAATAGGAGTAGTGGCAGGTCTGCAATATACCATGCTTGTCTCTGACAAAAGATATGTAATGTACTTCCTCTAGGTCATCACAAGACCTCTCTGGTTCCTGGAAAACTCTAATCCAAGTAACGCAAGTTACCAAGTTCCTTGGTCACACATTGTTGACCTAGGAAGTCTTTTGAAACCCGAATGCCCAATTTGTCTTCTCCTTTAATGATAATGTTATCAACATAGAGAAGAATGACAATGGTACCTCTCTGAGTCATGTGCACAAACAAAGAATGATCGACAGTAGATCACATTAACTCTGTTTCTCTATCAAGTCCGAGAGCTTCTGGAACCATGCCCTTGTACTCTGCTTGAGGTCATAGATAGCCTTGTGTAGCCTACAAACCTTATGACACTCCCCCTCAACAGCAAACCCTAGTGGTTGTTGCATGGAGACTTCCTCCTGTAGATCACCATAGAGGAAGGTATTCTTCACATCAAGCTAATAAAGGGACCAATCTCATGTCACAGCAACAGATAGAAGAATACGTAGAATAGAATGTCTAGCAACTGGAGAAAAAGTATCATGCACTCCATATGTCTGAGTGAACCCACGTGCCACAAGTCTCACCTTATAACGATCCACACTTCCATTTGCACAGCGTTGCATAGTGAACACCCATTTGCATCCCACAACGGATGCACCAACTGGAGCAGAAATAAGACTCCATGTACCCAGTGATTGTAGAGCGGCCATCTCCTCCTCCATAGCTAATCTCCACTGGCTATCCTTAAGAGAATCCTGACATGTTCGTGGTATCTCCGCGACTGATAAATCTAAGGTAAACCTCCTTAAGTCCTTTGACAATCTTCTCAAGGAAACCTAGGCTGTGAGAGGATAAGTAGCACACATGTATTTCTACTTTCGCGGAGCAATCGGCACATCAAGATCACATACTGCATCATGAGCATGTAAGTTCCCATCTAGAGAGAGAACCTGCTCATCTTGTATGGAATCATGATGCGCAAACAACTCAAGAGTGCCATCAGTAGAAACAATTTGTTTAGTACATAGTTGAGGCGTATTGGATGATGGGAAAGACCTGTGAGCATGGGGAATCGAGTGAGGCCTGTGAGGAAAAACACGTGGCAGAAAATGATTTAGAGTAGGAGGTGGAGCCACAGGAGCAAATGTAGAGGTAGGTGGTGGTGGTGGCTGAGGAGGTGGTGGTAAAGCAGGAGTAGATGGAGGTGATATGACAGTAGGAGGTAGAGCCATGTAGATCTCAGAGTCAGAGTCTGGTGGGGATAGTCTGTCACCTGTAGGTGAAAAACACATGATAGACTCAAAGAAAGTAATGACGGCACCAATAAAGTATTTTCGCCTGAGCGGATCAAAGCAACGGTACCCCTTCTGGTTCGAGAGTATCTGAGAAGTACACACTTGACAGCTCTGGGAGAGAGCTTGTCATGACCTGGAGAGACATCATGAATAAATGCAACAGAACCAAACACAGGAGGTGTAAGGGAGAAAAGATTCTTCTCTGTAAATGCAATTGAGAAAGGAATCTTTTCTCCCAACACAGACGATGACATGCAGTTCACAAGATAGCATGAAGTGAGGACAGCATTTCCCTAATAAGCATAAGGAGCACGACTCTGAATCAACAAGGTTCTGGTCACATTAAGAAGGTGACAATGTTTGCGTTCGGTGACACGTTCTGTTGGGGTATATAAGCACATGTGGTCTGGTGAACAATGCCAATAGATCTAAAAAGTCATAAAGTTGTAATGTGTATAACTCTAAGGCATTATCAGAACGAAGATATTTGACATTTGCAGAAAAAATATTCTTTATCTCATTAATAAAAGATTTGATTACACATCAAGCCATATTTATTCTTCAATAAAAATACCCAGTAAAGTGTAGAAAAATCATTAACATCAACAAGATAAAAACGATGTCCCTGGTGATCAGGAACATGACTCGGACTCCAAATATCTAAATGAAGGAGCACAAAAACAACTGAGAACAGCTTTGACTTTGACGGGTGGAAGGAGGAACGGTGATGCTTCCCAAGTTGACATGCCTTACACTTTAGGGAGGATCTCATGGAAATTTGGGGGAGAACATGACACAGCTTCTGCAAGGGAAGATGACCAAAACGAAGGTGGTGTTAGACATGCGAGCCCATGGTGAGTCATTATGCAATAAATATTATTGCAAATATCATTCCTTGATCTGAAATGAAGAATAATTAATTTGCATAATAGGTCCCTTAGTACAACTAGGGTTACGTACCATGGTCATCTTAATGATCATACAGTTTTGATTCAATTGTTGAATCATAAAGGCTGGTGCTTGGATGAATATCTAAGGAGTTAAATTGGGGACTCATCAAGCATTGTCGAATTATTTTTAAGAAACCTGAAAAGGAGATGGCAATCCTTTCTCTAAAGGCAGATATCTAACCGACTTCTTGGTGCATGTCTTATGCATAGGAATAGAGATTCGAAGATGTCAAATTAGTTAGGTCAAAGAGTTGACTTAACGAGATCAAGATAATCAAAGACCTATACCGTATGCTATCACGACATAGGCATGCATCTTCTAACTAGGGACAGATATGTTACTATATGTCTGAGTATGTACATTTGGCAGACCAATAGGTTGATGGCCTAATCAAGGTCTATACATCGGTGCGCTGGTGTGCATGCAAGGGCATATGATTAATATGATCTCTCAAAGGGATTATACAAGTTCATTTACTGAACTAGAAGATATGAGCTCACTCATGAGATATTGGGATCAAATTCCGTGCACGGTCGTCTTGCTTTGGAAGCTTGACTGGATTTGTAGGTTTGATATATGCTTTTGGAAAGTATATGATCAATACATAGGTATGATATACGCTTTTGGAAAGTATATAATCGATACCGACTCCCAATGATCAAATGAGAAAGTTAATGATAAAGCCCTGAAGAAGACAGACTAAATAGATCTAAAACTCGGGGTTTATTCTAGGTCTTCTAATATGTAGGATGTACAGGTATTAGGAATATCTGAGGGTGATGTGATCAGAAACGATTGTATAACCATGACGCTTCCAGTCTTAGGGAACGATGACACGGATCTGGATTTTATGACTCCTCTTAGTAGAGAAGTGATATGGTCTTGGTCCAAATGTTGGACATTGATCTGAATGTGATTCAAATGCAATGGGAAAATTAGATTTACGGTCTTGATTTAATCAAGCATCTACGAGAGGTCCATAAGATCTGGATTTGAGATATGATCTCAATATCCAAGTCATTATATGTAGAACGTACAATCACCATGTCCTTATCTCTATGTATCCGCGGAGAAAGAGCATTATCCTTGAAAGAGTTCAAGGCTAATTTTACTGTTGATATATGTATCCGAGCATTGAGAAATGGATAACTAAATGTGATTTAATTATCATGAATAATATGAATTTGATTCATATTATAAGGAGAGTTATCTAAGATGATTAAATGTGATTTAATTATCAAAATGTGAATAACGTGAATCCGATTCGTATTATTTGAGCACATGAGAATGAAAATCCAAGATGATTAAGTGTGATTTAATTATCATGGATATGAATAATGTGGATAACACTATCCATATTAATTGTATATATTATAAATGTGATTTATAATATATAAGAGAAAGCTATTTGTAAATAACATTTATAATTTAAATGTTGAAGTGCACGGGATTCACATTGGACAATTAATTGAAAATGTAATTTATATTTGTTGGATTGTGAATGTGATTCACAGTTTTTCCAATGGTATGATTGCAATGTTCATAAAATAAATTGGATTTATTTTTGTGAAATATTTTTGCAAAAGTGTTGTGCAAAAGTTGGAGATTTTTATGGTGTTTTGGATTCCATGATAATAGGAGGAGTCCACCCTTCCATATTGAGAGGGTGGACGGTGACAACTCCTAATAGGAGTCGGTTGTCGTCCACCCCCCTTTATGGGAGGATGTCTCCCTCCTTCTCAATTATCTCCAAGGAAAATTAATTTAATTTGAAATTAACTTATATTGATTATTCAATATATTTTAATTTAATTAAATTCATTGTTGTTGTTTTTTATGAAAAAATCTAGGTCATTAAAAGAAACGCAAATCAATCTCATCCATTGATTTTGTATTGTCCGTGGATTGAGATCCATGGAGTCCCAAAATACTATATAAAAAGAGGCACCCTTTGCTCTTCGTGATACAACAACAAGAGACACAACATATTCTCTCTCTCTCTTTCTCATTCTTTACACGACCTCTCTATCCTTCTCTCTCAACATGTGGTCATCCATATGTTGACCTAGAGAAGAACGTTGTCGCCATCATGACGTCGTGTTGCCGCTTTGACTGCTCGTGGATCTCTGTCTCCTTTGGTGTGCCTCGCTCGTGAATAAGACATCGGATCTCGTGTGATGAGATCAGTAGATTCGCCGCTTAGATCGTCAACATGGATTGCGAGGAGCATGTGTTTCATCAACGTGCTCACAAGTGTCTCCTCTGTTGGATCAGTCTTGAGGCAGGATGTCTCTTCGTTTAGATACTCAATCGCGTGCTTCAAGAGATAAACCTAATACTTGTTTGTGGTTTATATGAAAGGATCCGAGAAGCATTCTTGGATCATGTGTTTCATCGTTTAAAAATTTGGAATTCCGTTGCCCCAAGCAACTAGTGGGACTAGTCACTCTTGATCGCAAACGATGCGATCTTCACGCTTCTGTGATGTGCTTAAGGATCTTTCTTATCCTTGAAGTGGTATCACAACAATAGGTCATAGGTATAGGATATGATCCTTAAATCGAAGATGACTTGGGTATTTTTGGTTGTGCGAACTTTCACCGCATTTTGTTTATGCAGCCCTATTTTGTGTGATTTGTCGTTATGTTTAACTGTATTTAATTGAAATTATCACTTGTATTATGTTCCCCATTAAATAAGGAGATCGTAGAACTTGAGTTTGTGTGATTAGGAATCTGTTTGCTCAAGTTATGATCTTTTTAGTGAATATGTATCCATTGTTGTAGGGATAGCAAATCTTGACCTAATTAAAGAGTTAATTATGGTTTTGAAATGCCTACAAATGCATGCAAATCACTTTATTTCTGTTGTAAATAAAATTAGCAAACTATAGAAATTTATTTTGCTTGATTTGGATTTAAAAAGTATTGAGATATGCTAATTTTAATAAATGAGGGTCATTACTGAAAATTACTTTCCTAATCAAGAATCTTGTGATTGTCATTTAATCAATTAATGAAATTAATGGTTAATTTTCTGAAATAATTATAGATGAATATTTGTGAAATATTTATGATGATTATTTCCTTAAATGAAATTGCAATAACCAATATGATAAGATAATGATCTTGATAGATTTGGTTATAATGAACTTTCCAACAAACATGGTTGCTTGAATAGGATTGGGAATTTGTTTAGCAAATCTCCTTATAATATCAATAAACAATATTTTAGATAAATATTATATGGTATAACTTCAGTTGAATGACCGATTATTATCTCAAATACAAAATGATCAAAGTCGCATTATCCTGACCTGAGGTGGATATGGTGTCTAGTCAGGGACAGTTGGGGTAGCAGGTTGCTCCGTGAGCAGTCTGTCCCACCCCCATCGGTACTGGCATGACAGCGAGTAAGGAAAGGATAATGCTTGAATATATCATCGTGTATTTTTCTCATTACTAAACTTTGAATAATATGTATTTTGATATTATACCATCCTTCAAGTAACAATTAAAAATTATTGGTTGATTGATTGATTGAATAGATAATTGATTTAATATGATTAAGATCTAATTATACACTCTATTATGAATATAGTAATATTTCTCTTGGAAGAATTAATTATGTAAATATGATTTATAATAATTAATTAGAATTTGAATATGATATGGAGGATCACATAAGTGACATCCATGGTCTCACATCAATGCGAAGAGTTTTGTCGGCAGGGATTGTATGTAGGAGATGCATGTCTGAAGTGACAGCTCCTGCATACAATCGCATCTGGATCGGGCTCTTTGCTTCTCGAAAGAATAAGGTCGTATGCGTAGGGACCCCAATATCGAATCCTCATATTATTGGGGTGATATTGGATTGCGCATAATGAGTTCTAATCATGTTAACAGTTGGTTCAATTAACAATGGATCAACATCACCTTAAGGATGGTGGGCTTCGGTGTTAAAGATCGAATTGGGAAACGCAAGTTGGACTTGTAAGACGGAATGAGTTCCCGCTTCTTTTTATCCAAGTTGCAAGTTCTCACATTATTGGGATGTAACAAGGATAGGAAAGGAGGTCCCATATCTTGCTTGAGATATAATGGTAAGTATATCTCTTATAATTAAAGTGATTATAGGAATGAACTTTCAGTTTTGACAAGGCAAGACAAATTTGATATAAAAATTTCTAAATCAATGTAAAATATGTATATATATTTATGCAAATTTCTTATTTAAGATAATCCTCATTAAACTGACTCAATGTTGTACTTAATAAAACCCAGTAGATTCTCAAGAATTGAATTCATGATCAAGATAATGTACTTGCAGTTGGACACATAATGTATGTGGTTGCAATGTGCAAGTTTCCTCATAATAATGAAGAATGACAATTAAATAGACAATAGGACAACAACCTAGGGTTTGTGTGTCTCTATTATCTTGATCTCTCATCGAGTGTGCTTTGGAAGTATCATGCCGTTGATGATCATAATTGTCATATAATCCTTATAAAATTTAAGATGTTTTGGCATAGATATGTTCTCTCGACGTTTAATCATGAATGACATGGTTCACTGCATTATGCAGAATGGTGGCTCAATGAGAGGATGTACTCAAAAAATATTTGAGTACCTACTTGAATCAAAGTCTTTAAGAGTTAAGATGGATGTAGATAAGGTGAGTGTCATCATTCTACTGTATACTCAAGGCATTCATGAAGCTTCATAATATTCATATTGTATGAATTGAATGAAGCTTGTATAAATGTTGAAATATTCTTATATTGAAATCTTTTGAGTTCAACATAAGAGATCCTTTATCTTAAGCATTAGTTGTCTATAGATGAAGGAAGCGTAGTGGAAGTATGGGTCTGACCCATGTGAGAAGGAAAGTCAAAGAGTTGACTGTACTTCTATGACTTCCATATGACATCCAAAGAGTTGGATAATGTCAATACTGCAATAAGTTGATATACTGATAGTGTGACTATCTAGACTTTCTAGGATCCTTAGAGAAGGACTCAGATAATGCATCGGAATAATCTACATATAATCATTGATATAGACTTATTTATTGATAAGATCAAAGTCTAATAATTGTATCTCATTCTTTTTGCAATTGTTACATATGATTTGGAAAATTTGATCTTAAGGTCTAATAGTCATCTATATTGGAATTGATACAATTATTGCAACAATCTCCATTGGATATATAGACTTCACATTTTCAGTGCGGGAGCACTTAAGAATGTCTCTATGAACTAGATATTACAATACACTCATTATTTATTTCTAAATATTAGAAATAAACATGAATTATGGAATACACCTATCATAAAGAGTTATAATGGATATATTTCAGATACTAATATAATATCTAGAGGACTCAACAAATAAAAAAATTAATGAATGGTTCATTAATATTTCTAAATACTTAAATTTAAACCTTATAAGATCAATAGGAAGATGAAGATCATTTGACAATGATCTGACATCAAGCCATGATATATGTTTGTTGATGAGATCGATAGACTAGTAAGAGATGAAACTTTAGAATGTCTGAAATTTTAAATCTTACATACTTGTGAATATTGTATTCAAAGTAAGATGTCCAACACACTCTTCTCTGGCAATGGTGTAAGATGTCAAGATATTTAAGATCTCATACATATTGATGTTTGTGGATCATTTGTATCATAATGAACAATAATGATATGTGATATCATTTGATGATTATTTGTGATATGAGATTTCTTCCCTTCAACTTAGAAAGCTTTGAAATGTTCAAAGATTTTAAAATTTTGGTTTAGAACCAAAGTTTGAAGGAAGATGAAAGAATTTGATCTAATCAAGGTTTCAAGTACCTATTAGATTAATTCAATGAATACCTTATGGAGACAGGAATATCATTCCTATGTCACTCCTCCTGATACATCTAAATTCAATAGAGTTATGGGGAAATACAATTGGATCATATGTGACATGATTTGATTAATGATGAATCTTAGCATAATTACCTCCTAGTTTCAAGGTGTATATTGTAGTAGAAACTATAATATGTATCCTTAATAAGATTCTATAAAAATCTAAACATGAAAACCCTCATAAGTTATGGTTAGGAACCTAGTCTAATATTGGACACTTGAGGATCTATGGTTTCTTGGTCCATGATCATGTCATAGACGCAAGTAAGCTGGAATCTAGCACAAGAGAGTGCTACTTCATTAGGAAAATAAAGGATGGTATAGGATACCTACTTTATGACCTTGAGATTCTTTAAAGATCTCATCTCTAAGGATATGATTCATATAGGATGACTCTCTTGAGAATCAAGATGAAAATGAAATGAAGGAACTCATTGAATCTTTAGAAGATAATGAGGCTCTTGAAATCGGAAACTAAAATGATAATTAAAGATGAAACACTAATACCTCTTCAAATGAGTTTGAGGATGGATTATATGTGTTAGTTAAGTTTGACAATGATCTCACTTCTTGTGATGAAGCTTCTAAGGATCATGACATGGATTGATGGATGTTAGTAATAAAGTCTAAAGTAGGCTTCATATACAAATGTTGTATATGGAGCATCGAAGATCCACCTATAAGGGTAAGACATGTTAGATGTAAGTGGATCTTCAAGAGAAAGAGGGAACCTGATGAGAGGTTACAGATCTTCAAAGCACGGCTCATATCCACAAGATACAGAAAGAAAGAAGACATCCCTAGCGATGAGACTTGTTTTCTAGTGACCACGTTAACTCATCAGATTATTGCTAACTATAGCTACACAACTTGACTATGACATCTTCAAGATGAAAGTCAAGATTGCATTCCTCTATGAATTCCTCATTGAGGATATTCATATGAAGTATCCCCATGGCTTCATGGATGAGGAAAGAAAGGTGTCAAGCTAAAGAAATCTATCTATGGACTGAAATAAGCTTCTTTTAGTTGAACAACATATGTGATCAACTTATAAAGGTTGTGATTTCAGATAGAATCTTGTTGAACCGTGTGAAACTTAGTGGGAGTGTCATTGTGTTCATCATGTTAAATGTAGATGATATCCTAATCATTTGGAATGATATAAGGATGATAATAAGTATTTTATAATGTGGTTGTTGTATACCTTGAGATATGATCTCAAGGATACATCTTATATCTTAGTTCTGAAGATTTCAGAAGCAAAGAAAAGAGGGTACTGGGACCATCATATTAAGTGATACACCTTGGATATGTTCCATTCTTGGACAAACCCAAGGAAAGCTTCCTTCCCTTAAGATAGGTATTAAACTATTTGAAGGGATAGTACCTCAAGGAGTTGAGGAAGTGAATGCTAAAATTTCTTACCCGTGTGCGTCAGTTACGAGAAGCCGGGTGCATGCTAGATGTGTACGAAAGCCAGATGTCTACCATGCAATGGGAGTAGCAAAATAATACTAATCCCACTAAGAAAATAAAACACTTGATTGTAGTAATAACAATATCTTCAAAGAGGATAAGGCTTTCGATATAGTGATCTCTAAGTCTTATCTTCAAGAACTTAAGACTTTATAGATAGTTATCTAAAAGGTCTTAACTGCAGATACCTTAAGAGATAGAGATCTCCGAGAATAAGCGTATTCTGATAAGGATAATAGAAATAACATACTGGTTATAAAGATTATAAAATTGTAGTATTAAAGACTCTATAATTAACAAGATTGAGTATTGGTTGCATAAGATGCAAAATTCGCATTGGATGTGGGCATTGTTACTAGGAGATATGCGAGTACCGTAAAAGGACTTGTCATAGTCTCTCGGGAACAGAGTGATTGATCAGCTTACCTAGCTAATTTTCTAAATAGCTTATGATTTTCACATGAGTGTGGGTTTAAATATTAGCCCATTAATAGCTCTTTGGGATAGTGGGAGATTGTTAGAAATGCGAGCACATGGCAAGCCTATATGCAATAAATGTTATTACAAATATTATTCCATGGTCTAAAATGAAGATTAATTAATTCGCATAATAGGTCTCTTAGTAAAACTAGGGTTATGTACCATGGCCATCTTAATGATCATACAGATGTTGATTCGATTGTTGAATCATAGAGGTTGGTGCTTGGATGAATATCTATAGAGTTAGATTAGAGACTCATCAAGCACCGTCAAATGATCATTAAGATAGGATCTCCAGCCTGAAAAGGAGATGGTAATCTTTTCTCTAAAGGCGAATATCTGACCGACCTCTTGATGCAGGTCATCTGCATAGGAATAGAGATTCGAAGCTGTCAGATTAGTTAGGTCAAAGAGTTGACTTAATGAGATCGAGAAAACCAAAGACCTATGTCGTATGTTGTCACGATATAGCCATGCATCTTCTGATCGGAGACAGATGTGTTACTATATGTCTGAGTATGTATATTTGGCATACCAATAGGTTGATGGACTAATCAATGTCTATACACCATGGCGTTGGTGTACATGCAAGGGCATATGAGTAATATGATCTCTCAAATGGATCATACAGGTTCATTTACTGAATCAGACGACATGAGTTCACTCATGAGATATTGGAATCAAATTCCGTGCATGGTCGTATTGCTTTAGAAGCTTGACTGAATTCATAGATTTGATATATGCTTTTGAAAAATATATGATCAACTCCTAGGTATGATATATGCTTTTAGAAAGTATATGATCGATAGCAACTCCCAATGATCAAAAGAGAAACATAATGATAAATCCCTGAGGAAGACAGACCTAATAGATCTAAAGCAACATGTTTATTCAAGGTCTTCCAGTATGCAGGATGTACAAGTATTAGAAATACCTGAGGGTGATGTGATCATAAATGATTGTACAAGACGCTTCCATTCCTAAGGAACGATGAAACGGGTCTGGATTTTAGTGACTCCTCTCTGTAGAGAAGTGATCTGGTCTTGGTTCAAATGTTGGACATTGATCTGAATGTGATTTAGATGCGATGAGAAGATTAGATTTACGATCCTGATTTAATCAAGCATCTATGAGAGGTTCGCAAGATCTAGATTTGAGATCTGATCTCAATATCAAAGTCACTATACATGGAATGTACAATCACCCTGTCCTTATCTCCAAGTATCCACAGATAAAGCGCATTATCCTTGAAAGAGTTCAAAAATAATTTCACTGTTGATATATGTATCTGAGCATTGAGAAATGAATAATTAAATGTGATTTAATTATAATGATTGATATGAATTTGATGTATATTATAAGGAGAGTTATTTAAGATGATTAAATGTGATTAGTTATTAAAGATATGAATAACGTGAATGTGATTCATATTATTTGAGCACATTAGAACGGAAATCTAAGATTATTAAATGTAATTTAATTATTATGGATATGAATAATGTGGATAGCACTATTCATATTAATCATATATATTATAAATGTGATTTATAACATATAAGAGAGAGCAATTTGTAAATAATATTTACGATCAAAATGTTGATGTGAATTGGATTCACATTGGACAATTAATTGAAAATGTAATTTATATTTTTTGGGGGTTGTGAATGTGATTCACAATTTTACAATGGCGTGATTGCAATGTTCACAAAATAAATTGGTTTATTTTTGTGAAATATTTTTACAACAAGTGATGTTGTAAAAGTTGGAGATTATTATGGAATATAGGATTCCATGATAATAGGAGTCCATCCTTCTATATTGGGAGGGTGGACGGCCCCAACTCCTAATAGGAGTTGGTGGCCGTCCACCCCCTTTATGGGAGGATGTCTTCCTCCTTCCCAATTATCTCCAAGGATAATTGATTTAATTTGAAATTAATTTATATTGATTATTCAATATATTTTAATTTAATTGAATTAATTGTTGTTGTGTTTTTACAATAAAATCATGGCCATTGAAAGAAACACAAATCAATCTCATCCATGATTTTGTGTTGTCCGTGGATTGAGATTCATAGAGTCCCAAAATAATATGGCACCCCTTGCTCTTCATAACACAACAACAAGATACACAACATATGCTCTTTCTCTCTCTCATTCTCTACACATCCTCTCTCTCCTCTCTCAATATGTGACCATCCATATGTTGACCTAGAATGTCGTCATCGTCATGTCGTCGTGCTGCCGCTTCAACTGCTCGTGGATCTCCATCTCCTTTGGTGCACCTCGCTCGTGAAGAATATATTGGATCTCGTGTGACGAGAGTAGAAGATTCGTCGCTTGGATCATCAACATGGATTGCGAGGAGCATGTGTTTCATTAGCGCACTCGTAAGCGTTCCTCTGTTGGATTTGACTTGAGACAGGATGCCTCTTCGTTTAGAGACTCGATCGCAATCACGCTTCAAGAGGTAAACCTAATACTTTTTTGTGGTTTAGATGAAACGATCCGAGAAGTGATCTTGGATCATGTGATTTCATCACATAAAAATTTTAAATTCCGCTGCCCTGAGTAGCTAGTGCGACTAGTCACTCCCGATCGCATATGATGTGATCCTCACACTTCCATGATGTGCTTAAGGATCTTCCCATATCATTCAAGTGGTATCACAGCTATAGACCAGAGGTTTAGGATATGATCCTTAAATCGAAGATGACTTGGGCGTTTTTGGCTATGCGAACTTTCATCGCAATTCGTTAACGCATCCCTATTTTGTGTGGTTTTTCGTCCTATTTAAAACTGTTTAAACTTGAAACTATCCTTGGATTATGTTCCCTATTAAATAAGGAAATCGTGGAACTTGAGTTTGTGTGATTTGGTATATGTTTGCTCAAGTTATGATCTTTTTGGTGAATATGTATCCATTGTTTTAGGGATAGTGAATCTTTACATAACTAAAGAGTTAATAAATTATGGTTTTGAAATACCTAGAAATGGGTGTAAATCACCTGGGTTCTGTTGTAAATCAAAATAGAAAACTTTAAAAATTTATTTTGCTTGATTTAGATTTAAATTAATTGAGATATGCTAATTTCAATAAGTGAGGGTCACTGCTAAAAATTACTTTCCTAATCAAGAACCTAGTGATTGTCAGTTAATCAATTAATGAAATTAATGGTTAGCTTTCTGATATTATTATTAATGAATATTTGTGAAATATTTATGGTGATTATTTCCTTAAATGACATTGCAATAACCAATATGATAAGATAATGATCTTGATCAATTTGGTTATAACGAACTTTCCAACAAACATGGTTGCTTGAATCGGATTGGGAATTTATTTAGAAAATCTCCTTATATTATTAATCAAAATAGTTTTGATAAATATTATATGGTATAACTTCAGTTGAAAAACCGAGTATCATCTCAAATACAAAATGATCAAAGTCCCATTATCCTGACTTGAGGCAGATATGGTGTCTAGTTGGGGAGCGTTGGGGTAGTAGGTTGCTTCGTGAGCGGTCTGTCCCACTCCCGTCGGAACTAGCCATGACAGCGGGTAAGGAAAGGATAATGCTTGAAGAGATAATGATGTAATTTTCTCATTATTAAAATTTGAATAATACATATTTTGATATTATACCATTCTTTAAGTGGCAGCTAAAAATTATTTGTTGGTTGATTAATTGAATTATAATTGATTTAATATGATTAAATTAATTATATCCATGTATACACTCTATTATGAATAGAGTAGTATTTCTCTTGGAAGAAATAATTATGTGAATATGATTTATAATAAATTATCAAAATTTGAACATGATATGGAGGATCGCATATGACATACATGGTCTTCCGTCAAGGCGAAGAGTTCCGTCGCTAGAGATTGTATGTACGAAACGTCTGCTCGAAGTGACAGCTCCCGCATACAAGCGCATCTGGATCGGGCTCTATGCTTCTCGAAAGAGTAAGGTCGTATGCGTAGTGACCCCAACATCGAATCATCGTATTATTAGAGCGATATTGGATTGCACAAAATGAGTTTTAATCATGTTAACGGTTGGTACAATGAATGACGGGTCAACATCACCTTAGAGGTGGTGGGCTAGGGTGTTAAAGATCGAATTGGAAAATGCAAGTTGGACTTGCAAGGTGGAATGAGTACTCGTTTCTTTTTATCCGAGTTGCAAGTTCTCATATTATTAGGATGTAGCAAAGATAAGTAAGGAGATCCCAGATCTTACTTGAGATATAATGGTAAGTATATCTCTTATATTGAAAGTGATCAAGGGAATGAACATTCAGTGTTGACAAGACAAGATAAATTTGATATAAAAATTCTTAAATCAAAGTAAAATATGTATATAATTATATGCAAATTTCTTATTTCAGATAATCCTCATTAAGCCCACACAATATTATACTCAATAATAACCAGTAAATTCTCATGAATTGGATTTATGATCAAGATAATGTACTTGCAGTTGGACACATAATGTATGTGGTTGTAATGTGCAAGTTTCCTCATAATAATGAGAAATAACAATTAAATAGACAATAGGACAACAACCTAGGGTTTGTGTGTCTCTATAGTCTTGATCTCTCATGGAGTGTGCTTTGGAAGTATCATGTTGATGGATGATCATAATTGTCATATAATCCTTATAAAACCTAAGATGTTCGGCATACATATGTACTCTCGACATTTAATCATGAATGACATGATTCACTGCATTATGCAGAATGGTAGCTCGATAAGAGATAATGTACTCAAAAAATATTGAGTACCTACCTGAACCAAAGTCTTTAAGAGTTGAGATGGATGTAGATACGGTGAGAGTCATCATTCTATTGTCTATACTCAAGTCCTTCATGAAGCTTCATAATATTCATATTATATGAATTGAATGAAACATGTATAAATGTTGAGATATTCTTATATTGAAATCTTTTGAGTTCAACATAAGAGATACTTTGTCGTAAGCATTGGTTGTGGAAGCATGGATCCGACCCATGTGAGAAGGAAATTCAAAGAGTTGACTGTACTTCTATGACTTCCATATGACATCTAAAGAGTTGGATAAATGCCATTGCTGTAATAAGCCGATATATTGATAGTGTGACTATCTAGACTATCTAGGATCCTTGGAGAAGGACTCGGATAGTGCACGGAATAATCTACATATAATCATTGATATTAACTTGTTTATTGGATAAGATCAAAGTCTAATAATTGTATCTCATTCTTTTTGCAATTGTTGCATATGTTTTACAAAATTTGATCTTAAGGTCTAATAGTCATCTATATTGGAACTAATGCAATAGTTGCAACAATCTACATTGGATATATAAACTTCACATTTTCAGTGGAAGAGCCCTTAAGAATGTCTCTATGAGCTAGATATTAGAATACACTCGTTTATTTCTAAATGTTGGAACTAAACATGAAAGAGTTATGATGGATATATTTTAGATATTAATCTAATATCTAGAGGACTCTACTAAATTAAAAAATTAATGAATGGTTCATTGACATTTTTAAATACTGAAATTAAACCTTATAAGATCAATAGGAGGATGAATATCATTTGACAATGAACTGGCATAAAGCCTTAGACATATGTCTGTTGATGAGATCAATAGACTAGTAAGAGAAGAAACTTTAGAATGTCTGAGATTTCAAATCTTACATACTTGTGAATATTGTATTCAAAGTAAGATGTCCAACACACTCTTCTCTGACGATGGTGTAAGATGTCAAGGTATTCAAGGCCTCATACGTATTGATGTATGGGGATCATCTGTATCATAATGAAAACTGACGATATGTGATATCATTCGATGATTATTTGTGAGTGAGATTTCTTCCCTTCAAATTAAAAAGCTTTGAAATGTTCAAAGATTTCACAATTTTGGTTTAGAATCAAAGTTTGAAGGAAGATGAAAGAATTTGATCTAATCATGGTAGCAAGTACTTATTAGATTAATTAAGTGAATACCTTATGGAGACAGGAATATCATTCCTATGTCACTCCTCCTGATACACCTAAACTCAGTAGAGTCATGGGGAGATACAATTGGATCATGTGTGACATGATCTGATCAATGATGAATCTTAGCATGATTACGTCTTAGTTTCCAGCTGTATATTGTAATAGAAACTACAATATATATCCTTAATAAGATTCTGTGCAAATCTAAACTTGAAAATCCTCATAATTTATGGTTTGGAACCTAGTCTAGTGTTGGATACTTGAGGATTTAGGGTTGCTTGGTCCATGACCATGTCATGGATGCAAGTAAGCTGGAATCTAGCACAAGAGAATGCTACTTCATTGGGAAAATAAAGGATGGTATTGGATACCTACTTTATGACCTGAAATTCTTAAAAGATATCATCTCTAAGGATACGATTCTTAGAGGATGACTCTCTTGAGAATCGAGATGAAAATGAAGTGAAGGAACTCATTGAGTCTTTAGAAGATAATAAGGCTCCTGAAATTGGAAACTAAAAGGACAATTAAAGATGAAACACTAATACCTCTTCAAATAAGTTTGATGATGGATTCCATATGTCAGTTAGGTCTGACAATGATCTGACTTCATGTGATAAAGCTTCTAATGATAATGACATTGAGAGATGGATGCTAGCAATAAAGTCTAAAGTAGACTTCATATACAAGTATTGTATATGGACCATCGAGGATCCTCCTATAAGGGTAGACCTGTTAGGTGTAAATAGATCTTCAAGAGAAAGAGGGAATCTGATGAGAAGGTACAGACCTTCAAAACACAGCCCGTATCCTCAAGATACCACAGAAAGAAGACATCGTTTGCGATGAAACTTGTTTTCTAGTGACCATGCTTAAACTATTGCTAACTATAGATACACAACTTGACTATAACATCTTCAATATGGAAGTCAAGATTGCATTACTCTATGAATTCCTCATCGAGGATGTTCATATGAAGTAGCCCCAAGGCTTCATGGATGAGTAAAGCAAGGAGTGCAAGCTAAAGAACTCCATCTATGAACTCAAATAATCTTCTTGTAGTTGGAACATCAGATTTAATCAAATTATAAAGGTTGTGATTTCAGATAGAATCTTGCTTAACCATGTGAAGCGTCGTGGGAGTGTCATTTGTTCATCATGCTAAATGTAGATGATATCCTAATCATTTGGAATCATATAAGGATGATAGTAAGTATTCTATAATCTGATTGTTCCATACCTTGAGATATGATCTCAAGGATATGTTCAGAAGCAAAGAAAAGAGGGTATTGTGACTGTCATATTAAGTGATACACCTTGGACATGTTACATTCTTGGAAAAACCGAAGAAATGCTTTCGTCCTTTAAGATATGGTACTAACCTATCTGAAGGGATAGCACCTCAAGGAGTTAATAAAGTGAATGCTAAAACTACTTGACCTTGTGCATCAGTTACGAGAATCTGGGTGTATGCTAGATGTATATGAAAGCCAAATGTCTACCATGCAGTGGGAGTAGTAAAGTGTTACTAATCGTACTAATGAAATAACACACTTGATTACATTAATAACATTATCATCAAAGAGGACAAGACTTTTGAGATAGTCATCTCTAAGTCTTATCTTCAAGAACTTAAGACTTTATAGATAGTGATATAAAAGGTCTTAACTGCATATACCTTAGGAGATAGAGCTCTACAAAAATAAGGGTATTCTGATAAGGATAATGGAAATAAGTTATAACGATTATTAAATTGTAGTGTTAAATACACTATAATTAATAAGAATGATTATTGGTTGTGTAAGATGAATATTCGCATTTGATGTGAGCACTGTTACTAGGAGATATGCAAGTACCGTAAAAGAACTTGGTGTAGTATTTTGGGAACAGAGTGACTAATCAGATTACCTAGCTAATTTTCTAAAAAGATTACGATTGTCACATGAGTGTGGGTTTAAATATTAGCCCATTAATAGCTCTTTGGGAAAGTGGGAGATTGTTGGAAATGCGATCCTACGGCGAGCCATTATGCAATAAATGTTATTGCAAATATTATTCTCTATCTAAAATGAAGAATAATTAATTTGCATAATAGATCCCTTAGTACAACTAGGGTTATGTACCATGGTCATTTTAATAATCATCAGTTGTTGATTCAGTTGTTGAATCATGGAGGTTGGTGCTTGGAGAAATATCTAGAGTTAGATTGGGGACTCATCAAGCACTGTCAAATGATTATTAAGAGAGGATCTCCAGTCTGAAAATAAGATAGTAATATTTTCTCTAAAGATTGATATTTGACTGATCTCTTAATGCAGGTCCTCTGCATAGGAATAGAGATTAGGAGGTGTCAGATTAGTTAGGTCAAAAATTTGACTTAACGAGATCGAGATAACTAAAGACATATGTCGTATGTTGTCACGTTATAGTCACGCATCCTCTGACCGGAGACAGATGTGTTATTATATGTCTAATGTGTTATTATATGTTTATGTATTTACATTTGGCATACCAATAGGTTGATGACCTAATCAATGTCTATACACCAGAGTGTTGGTGTGCATGGAAGGGCATATAAGTAATACGATCTCTCAAGGAGATCATACAGGTTTATTTACTGAACCAAAAGATATGAGCTCACTCATGAGATATTGGAATCAAATCCCATGCATGGTCGTCTTACTTCGGAAGCTTGACTGAATTTGTAGGTTTGATATATGCTTTTAGAAAGTATATGATCAATACCTAGGTATGATATATGCTTTTGGAAAGTATATGATCGATACCGACTCCCAATGATCAAATGAGAAACTTAATGATAAAATCATGAAGAAGACAGTCTAAATAGATCTAAAACTGTGGGTTTATTCTAGATCTTCCAGTATGCATAATGTGCGGGTATTAAGAATACATGAGGGTGATGTGATCATAAACGATTGTATAACCATGACGCTTCCATTCCTAGGGAGCGATGAAATGAGTCTGGATTTTAGTGACTCCTCTCAGTAGAGAAGTGATCTGGTCTTGGTCCAAATGTTGGACATTGATCCGGATGTGAATGTGCAATGAGAAGATTAGATTTACGGTCTTGATTTAATAAAGCATCAATGAGAGGTCCGCAAGATCTAGATTTGAGGTATGATCTCAATATCCAAGTCACTATACGTGGAATGTACAATCACCATGTCCTTATCTCCAAGTATCAGCGAAGAAAGTGCATTATCCTTGAAAAAATTCAAGGATAATTTCACTGTTGGTATATTTATTCGAGCATTGAGAAATGGATAATTAATGTGATTTAATTATCATGAATAATTTAACTTTGATTCATATTATAAGGAGAGTTAACTAATATGATTAAATGTGATTTAATTATCAAAGATGTGAATAATGTAAATGTAATTCATATTAATTGAGCGCATGAGAATGGAAATCCAAGATTATTAAATGTGATTTAATTATTATGGATATGAATAATTGAGATAGCACTATCCATATTAATCATATATATTATAAATGTAATCTATAATATATAAGAGAGCGCTATTTGTAAATAACATTTATGATTTAAATGTTGATGTGAATTGGATTCACGTTGAACTATTAATTGAAAATGTAATTTATATTTTTTTGGGTTGTGAATTTGATTCACAATTTTTCCAATAGCATGATTGCAAATGTTCACAAAATAAATTGGTTTATTTTTGTGAAATATTTTTGCAACAAGTGTCGTCGCAAAAGTTGGAGATTATTATGGAATATTGGATTCTGTGATAATAAGAGAAGCAGTCCACCCTTTCATATTAGGAGGGTGGACGGCCACAACTCCTAATAGGAGTTGGTGCCGTCCACCCCCTTTATGGGAGGATGTCTCCCTCCTTCTCAACTATCTCAAAGGATAATTGATTTAATTTGAAATTAATTTATATTGATTATTCAATATGTTTTAATTATTTTTGTGTTTTTACAATAAAATAATGGCCATTGAAAGAAACAAAAATCGATCTCATCCATTGATTTTGTGTTGTCCATGGATTGAGATCCATGAAGTCCCAAAATACTATATAAGAAGAGGTAACCCTTGCTCTTCATGATACAAAAACAAGAGACGCAACATATGCGCTCTCTTTCTCTCATTCTCTACACATCCTCTCTCCTCTCTCAACATGTGGTCGTCCATATGTTGACCTAGAGAAGAACACCATCAGTGTCATGCCATCGTGATGCCTCTTCAAGTGCTCATGGATCTACATCTCCTTTGGTGCACCTAGGGATGAGCATTGGGCTGGGCCGGCCCGGCCCAGCCCGAAGCCCAGCCCAAAAATCCCGGCCCGGCCCAAGCCCAAATGAACATTGGGCTGGGCTTGGGCCTAACATTTAGGCCCAATTTTTTTTGGGCCGGGCTTGGGCTTGGCTCGGCCCAACCCGACTCGGCCCAAGGGCCCGACTCGAAGAGGGCCCGAACCTTCCCATATCCTACACGCCTAGAAACTCTCACATGTTGCATGCACACTCTGTTCGCGTATCCTGTCTTGATACAATATTTATAAAATCAAGAAAGTCAGGTGTGGGACATATGAGTTGATGATCTTGTATTTCAATTCGGAATTAATTTTCCTTAACTAGTCTATGGTTTAGATTCTGCTAATTATTCTTGAATTTGTTAGTGTTTATTTTTTTCCATCAAAATATTTTCTATCATTGAACCTTTACCCAATATGGGCATTATGCCCATTTTTTAACATTTCGTGCCCGGTGCACATGTTGTTATTAATTATGTAAGTTTGGTTCACTCTTTCAATTTTATAATGAGTAACGTTTATGGCATCTAAAATTGGGCGCATTTGTATAAAATGAGAAATCATCTCTGGTAAGAATTGAGTTTTCGTTGTTTCACAAGTATTATTGCATAGGTTTTAAACATTTTAGCTTGTCTAACTTGAATTAAAATTGAATTTATACAAAACTCAAAGTTAATAATATATAATGGGTAGAGATGGACCGGCCCGGCCCAAGCCCGGCCCATTGGAATCGGGTCGGGCCTGGGCTTGGGCCGAACCAAAAAAATTTTTGCGGGCCTAGGCCCGGCCCAAGGCCCAATGTTTTTAAACGGGCTTGGGCCTGGGCCTTTCAGGGCCCGGCCCAACCCGGCCCATGCTCATCCCTAGGTGCACCTCACTCGTGAAGAAGACATCGGATCTCATGTGACGATATCAGGAGACTCGTCGCTTGGATCATTAACATGGATTGCGAGGAGCACATGTTTCATCAACGCGCTTGCAAGCATCTCCTCCATTGGATCGGACTTGAGATAGGAGGTCTCTTCGTTTATAGACTCGATCGCAACCATGCTTCTAGAGATAAACCTAATACTTCTTTGTAGTTTAGACGAAACGATTTGAGAAGTATTCTTGGATCATGTGGTTTTATCGTTTAAAAATTTTATATTCCGTTGCCCTAATGATGAATCCACATTTCATCATCTTTATTCTGTCATTTTGGCCTCAAAAACCTTAGTAAATGCGTGTAAATACTGTTAATTCATTCATTTTAGCATTCATGCATATTTGTATAAAAAGTGTATAAAATACTATTTTTAATGCTAAAATTATAGTATAAAGAAAAGAAAAGAAAAAGAATAAAATATTGTAAATATTTTATGACCCGAAACCCCGAGACTTGGACATCTCGATGACTAAGTCGACAAGGAATAAAGTAGGGGGAGATAAGGGCCAAAATACAATAAAAATCCCTTTTATTTAATTCATTCTTTATACATTTTGGGACCTATTTTTGGTTCCACTTTTTATACCTCAAATAAAGAAACTTTGTCATGAAAGTTGTAGATAATTAAATATAGAAAAATACAAAATTGATTTCACTCAAAAATAATGTACAGATAAAAAGCTATGATCTAAATAAGGTTCTAGAATCTCAATTTCCCATATCTGTATCTCTCAAATAAAAGCTCGAAATATATCAAATTACCTTTGATTGTATATAATTTTAAATAAGTTTTTTAATGAAGGTGGTTTCGCATTTGACGAAGCTACGGTTTGAAAGTTGTGTTTTGGACCCCTATAGTATATTTGTACATATTAAAATATTCATTTTATTTATTATTCTTTATTTCTATAATTTTATATTTTTATAATTTTGTAAATATTATTTATAAAATATGTGTATATTAAAACTGGAATAAAAACACAAAGAAAATACAAAAATAAATACTTGTATATAATATATAGGTATAATACCTATAAGTATACCCTTATAATTAATATTCCTATTTTATTAAGTGTATAAAATACATCAAAAAATAAAATAAAAATATATTTAAGTGTATAAATATATTCTATAATTTTATAAAATGATAAACAAAATAAATAAAATTAAATGTACAAAATAAAAATAAAATATTAAAATATATAGATATGTATACCTATATAGGCCTAAAAAAGCAACTTGTATTTTTATACCTTTAAAAAATAAATAAAAATCATAATAAAATAATTCATAAAATAGTAAATATTTTTCATTTTATAATCTAAAAATAAAAAATTCATTAACTATTTTTAAATGAATTTTTAAGCATTTTTTCCAGGCTTTTTCCTGGTTGGTCCACGTGGACCAACCAGGAGGGCTGGAGAGTTGACCAGCGGATCAACTCTCTGACCCATGCATGTGCCCTTGTCAGAGACCTCGTTTTTCGCCTCTCTTCGCGATTTTTTCGAGGTGTATCCTTTCATCTTCTTGTGATGGATCCTTCACGACTTTTGTTCACCATATATCAAGGATTCACGCCAGGCATCTACCTCGATACCTGGATGACTGAGGCGCCCCTGATCTCTCATTCTTGGAGCCCACTTCATCATTCTTTCAAAACCGCACCCGTCACCTCCTTCCTCTTGGAACCCCATTTGACCCGTTCCTGGCCCCCCTTGCTTGTGCTCCGGACTGGTGGTGGTGATAGCACCACCTCCAGCCATCCAAGGCGGCTGTTTATGTGTTGATTGGGTGTCTTCACCTATCTCCGACGAGCCAACACCTTAGAGGTTTTGCTTCCTGGTTTACCGGCCAGTCAAGGTGCTTTTTACTTGTTTTTCTTTGCTCTTTAGCTAGCTATAGGGTTAGGCTTTAGACATGTAGCTTTATTGTGTGGTTGATCAAGGTTTTGAGCCTCGATTCCATCCGCATATCCACGCCGGAGTTCTTCTCCGACCTCCACCATTTCCCGCTTCATCACCCTCACGTCCTCACCAATAAGGCCCTAGGACCCTCTACTGTTGTTCTTGTGCTTGACTTGCAGGTCCGAGGGGTCAAGAGACTCCATCTGGAGTCGGATTTTGCCAAGAAACAGGTACCTGGAGCCGCGTCATTTTCTTGACCTCACGGCAGTGCATACGTGCCCTCATGGCCATTTTGGCATCGTCGGAAGGTGGAGTACCCCTCCAGGAGCTGCTGGACTCTTTTTGAAGTTGCATCCGGTGGCGGAAGAGGAAGATCAAGTCGCCGGAAGCCCATCTCACCGTGGACTCCTCCCAGTTCGTTCACCGCCTCTGCCCGCCGTCGGATCAGCTGTGTTCTTCCCGCGATCCAGTAGTTGTCTGATCCTTCGTGCCTCAGCCGTTGATCACCTTTGCTCAGAACTAATCTGAGCCGTCTGCACGGGAAGGGGTATCGCGGCACAGGAGCGTGCCACGTGTATAAGTGGGAGGCGCCCCGCCGTCCGATCTGCTGGGGAGGGAATTTTGCAACAAATCCCCTCGCCATTTTTGTAATATTTTATTAGTATCGAATCTTTCCTCAGTCGTTCAATATTTTTTGTGAAATTTGCATAGCGGCCCAAACCTTAAGACTAATTGCGATAGGGTCCTCGGCTACGTCACCTCACGTGCCTGGCGCGCATGAGATGCGGGCATTTTGCGCTTGGAGCCCTCGGATTTTAGATATCATTATTTAGTCCAGAAAGTAATCATGCACGTTATATATTTTTTGGATAATTTACTAGTAAGCCCCCCAGGTTCTTGTTAATTGCTTCTAGGTCCTCCCAGGCGCGTGTGCATCCCACGCATGGGTTGGAATTTTCGCACTAGTACCCTGGCGTGTTTAGATATTTGTATTTGATTTGAAAACTTTGTTTATTAGTTATATATTTTGTGGAGAAATTGCGTTTTGGCACCGCAACTTTTTGCTATTTACAAAAACACCCCTGCTAGAATGTATTTTCTCTTTGTTTTCTTCATTTATTTCATGCATCTCTAAATCACTAAAAAATCCACAAAAATTAGCGTACATTTTTGTTGCATTGCTCTACCATGGTATATTTTTAGTTTGCATTTTTATTGCATTTTAATATTTATAAAAATTCAAAAACAAGCATTTTCTTTACTGTTTGCATTATACAATACATAAAAATTATAAAAACTCTTTAAAAAAACAAAAAAAATTGTATTTTGTGTATTTTAGTGTCTTTAATATTCAGACCAAAAATCACTAAAAATATAAAACAAAACTCCTAAAATTATAAAACTCCAAAAATCTTCATAAAAATATTAAAAATCTAGAAAAAATCATAAAAATACAATTTCTGTTTCTAAATTTTCTTTTTTTTATTATCTTTAATTTAAAATTAATTTGGGGAATTTTTGTTACTGTTTTCTATTTTATTTCTCCATTTTAATTTCAGATTTTTATTTTATTCACTGTTTTCAATATTTTTGTTTTTAAAATACCAAATAAATTAGGAAAAATATAGAAAAGTTACAAAAACATTAGAAAAATATAAAAAACTAAAAATATCTTATTTCCTGAATTTTACTTATTTTTACTTATTTTTATAAATACCTTATCTCTCTCTTTTCTTATTTTGTATATATATATTTGCTTTTATAAATTAAAAGAAAAAATATAAAAATATAAAATATAAAAAGAAAATACAAAATCAGTAAATTAAAAAGCAAAATATAAAAATATAAAAAATTAAAATTAAAATTAAAAAATAGAAAATTAAAAACCCACAAAAAATAGCATTTATAGGCAAATACATCACATTCTCATTTTGTGCATTATTGCCCCGTTCTACCTGTCTGCTCCCTGTGTTCGACCTCTACACATACTTGCACCTATACACATCTTTGTTCTATAGTTATAATAAATTTTAACTCCGCACCACTTTTCATTGTTTGATTTCTGTTGTGGGTTAATTGTTGTTTGAAGATCCGATTTCTTGCAGGTCGCCTCAGCGATATTGTGATCCCGTCTTGTGTGGATTACTTTAGACCCGTGAAAAATCGACTTCAACACCTAAGCAACTAGTGCAACTAATCGCTCTCGATCGCATACGATGCGATCCTCACGCTTCCGTGATGCGCTTAAAGATCTTCCCATATCTTTCAGGTGCCACAGATAGGGAGAGACGGGTCCAGTGGGTATAGTAGAAACACCAGTATGAGGAGATTCGACCAATCTGTAGAGCTCTGCTGCTCACGGCCACATCCAATCACCCTGTCCGTTTGTATGTCCTGAAACACAAGAGACGATGGGTGAAATATGGCATGACAATGTAGATCTTTAGTAAGCTGACTAATTGAAAGTAAATTCATTTGAAAGTCAGGAGCATATAAAACATTCTGAAGGTGCATGGATGACGTCAAATGCACCTCCTCCTTTCCTGTAATGGGTAGATGGTCTCCATTAGCTGTGAGAACCCATCTACCATGTGGTATGGTCCTGCCTCAACGGCAATTTGTCACCACACAGATGGTGGGAAGCACTAGAGTCCATAATCCATTCGGTCATATCTGTACCATGACTACCAGTAAAAGCATAAGTGACTATGGTTGTAATATCTATAGTGGTGGTGCCAGTAGTAGGAATCATCATCTCTCTAATACGAGATACAATATCATCCATGCGAGGATTGACCTGGGAAGCTAGAGTCTCTGAAGGCTCGATCTGTTCTGCTACACGACTAGAAGCAGGATATGCATGCTTCTGGTAGCAAGTACCCTCAGCGTGACCAGGTCTACGACAGTAAGTGCAAGGGTCACGCTGACGTCCACTGCCTCTGCCATGAGAAGTGTATCCTCTGGACTGACTCGTCCCTCCTCTACCACAAGAAGCGGCCATCGCTGAAGAGGGCAGAGGAATGGCCGGAGAAGGCATGATAATATTGCTAAGACAGCTATAGGCTTCCTCCATTGGAGGTATGGTAGCTCCAGTAAGAAGTTGTGTACACGTAGCCTCATACTCTGTATCAAGTCCATCCATGAAGGCTCCAACCATTGTGGATTTCATGTATGCCTTCTTCTACTCAATAGATTTCGTAATAGGCATGTAGCTATGAAGCTTCTCAAACATGCCATGGAGGGAAGAGTAGTACATGTGCAGAAGACAGTCATTCTGCTTAGCATTGTAGATATCAAACTACAGCTGAAGAATCTTCGCCTCATTCGTCACTTGAGCATAGGTAGATGCCAAAATGTCCCATGTCGCCTTGGGAGTGGGCTGATTCAGAATAATGTTGGCTATCTTCGTGATTAGGGTCTCACAAAGCCAAACCTGCGCATAGACGTCATCATGCTACCATGAAGCATTGTCTCCGATCTTGTGTCGGTTTTGGATCCATCAGGATGTGCTCTTTGTTGTTGCACTGCATGAGGGTGACGAATTGCATGGACCAGAGGAGGCCTGGGCGGTGTGGGTTGTGGCCTAAGATGCCAAGGTAGCAGCCAGAAAGGCCTTACAGTGACCTGAGTTGTGGACTAGCAGGGCCTCAGAGGCTATGCGAGGCGACGGTGCGGCCTCCAAACCGCAGAGGAGCGAAGGGGGTGTTGCAGCCTGGGAGGTGGCACAGCAAAGCTCCGCAGGGGCGACGGCGTCACGAGGGAGGGGAGTGGGTAGGTTAGGGCGTGGTGGGATATGGGAACTCCAGTATATGACTGTCGCTCTGATACCATGTGGAAGGAAACAAATGACTTGAATTAACGAGAGGCCCTAGGATTCTCTTATATATAACATATTGGGCATATTACAAGAAGAAAAAGAAAATAGATAATCTAAAAATATCAAAAAAGATAACCAATATCTCTACATCCCTCGAGTGTAAAGTCAAGAGAGTTTGACTGCAAGATCCAACCATCAAGCAGGCATAAAAGTCAGCCTTAAATATTTTTGATAATCTAAAAATATCAAAAAGGATAACTAATTTGCACTGTCGTCTACTACTCGGGAAAAAATTGGATTTCGGATCTCCTATATTTGAAAAAATTCGTATATGAAAATTAACCTATATTGACTCTTACCTGTATCTAACCAGCACAGAATATCAACTATTTTTACCAATTTTCGAAAAAGTACCAACACGCTTTATTCAGGCCCAACATCTACATGCTCTGATTATACTTATCTGAATTGTGCGATGTGTCAAATTAGTTTCCCACTATAATCATATTATTTCTTTATTACGTAAAATCCAGCAACAGTAAAGAAACAAAAATTGAAAAAGGCAATTGTGAGCAGGTTTTAATCCTTAGATGTTGTATCCATCTAATATATATTTAAGTGACATCTTATGCATGGAAGTTTCTGCTGCGTAAACATGTTAGAGATTTTACACTCATAACTATATATACTTTCACAACTACTCGTTGAACCCTCCATAATTCTGAATTATAGTAAAATCATGAACAGTTGCTAACAATTACATGACATAATCCCATGTTAACTTCCATCCATTTTCTCCAATAAATATGACGGAAGATGTTGAATATTTCCGATTTTAACCCTCTCAATTGACCATTAATACAAATGTGTGCCACTATCGCCAAACCTCCACCACTGCTAACAACCCCACCTCAATCTTCCTACAATCCACTGCGCCCTCAGACATGCACCATCTTCATGAAGAATGACAGGGAAATGGAGCCGCTCAACAGCCAGTCATCATCATTTTCTTCTCCGTACTCTTCTTCCTCGATGCACTTCGATTGTGGTAATTACCCATTAGCAGCTTCCTCTGCCTTCAGGATCATCCCCTCTCTAATCCTCCTTGCATTGCTCTTTGATATCACCATCATCTTCTTGTTGCTCTCCTCGTCAAAATCCATGTCCTTGTTGTTCTTGACATCTTTTCCCATAGCAAATCTATGCCTTCCTCATCCTCCAAGTCCTCACCTTTCACTAACCTCTCCATGTAAAGCTTGCACCAACGTCCTGTATGTCATTCTGTTTCAAAGAAGCCTCCTTTCGTTCATCCACCTAAAGGACATGGATCTCAGAGGTCGAGAGCTGCTTCCAGATGAGATTCTTGATAGTTGAATTTAGTGGGTACTCCCTGTTTCGTGTGTGAGTGCTAGGTAGAGAGCTTCATGGTAGCTTCAAACTCCTTCCGCCCATACAGAAGTACTAACATTAAATATATTTTGACTATTTTTTTTAATATTATACTACAGGAGAAATAACAATCACTCACTCCATTTCTACAACCAAAACTCATCATCTCCCCCTAGCAAAGCATGATATCAATAACAAAAAGATGCAAACTATGGGAAAGCATCGCCTATAAACAGATAAGATTAGACAAGCTTGAGAAATTGATATTACATGTGAACCATTGTTACTCTTTATAAGTGAATAAGATTGTCATTTGGAAAATGGAACTACTAGATTTCATGTAGAAAGTAACCCTTAAAGCATCCATACAATGAACATAAAAAAACATTACATAGTTGTGATTAAAAAGATGCATCAAGGACAATACAAAGGACGTAAATAATAGATAATAAAAAAGAACCAAAACAAAAGAAAGCAAAAGAACACCAAGCAATCGAACCAGGGACAAAGCACCTTGACAAACAGTGGGCAAGATTCTCGGAGACAGATTCCAAAAGAGCCGATGGAAGACAAGAAGAAAGAAAAGAAAATCCACATCATCCATCTTCATGTAGACCGATTCCAAGCTTGATGAAGCATGTCTACGCAAGAAAGAACTCACTTTCACAACGAAGGTGACAGTTTGATCCATCCCAAGAGAGGCTTACAATGTGGAGTTGTGTAAGGGTGGACAGCAAAACATCGCAAGAAGGTGGTGAGCAGAAGCAATAAGAGTTGATGGATGGAGGAGGCAGATAACAAAGACAGGCAGAGAAAAGTGGTGACAAGAGACCAGCATATTTTGTTGAGCAGGAAGCAGATGGCATCGAGATGGAATCTGCCAAAGTACCTAACAATATCAAGAGTACCTTTCCAAGAGGATTGGAGAACACGCCGAGGCATGTAGGTCCTCCAGCATAGAGGGAGAAGAGGGTTATGCATCTGAGAAGTAGATGTAAGTTTACCCTCATCACTTACAAGTAGTAGAGCAAACAGCCTTCACAAATCTCGTACGGTTTTAAAAATTTATGAATATACACAAAGTATCCTACTAGTTTTTTTTTAAAACGACCAACTCCCATCCACTACAAAAGTATCTCAAATCATTGTTCACAAACATGCCATGGACACAATTTCAAACACAACTATCATCTCTAGACGAACGTCCATCCATCCTTAAAATGTTAATGCCAAGGCAATTGGGGGATGGACACATGTGAGGTTATTGGGAGGGTATATACAGAGTGGTGAGTGTCCAAGTTGCCTGATAAGCAAGGGATGCAAAGCAACCAACGCAAAACACAATATATACACTCCAATGAAACAAGGACCCAATGCTCTCAAGTCTCAATCCGCTGCCTTTCTCCAGGATTCCATTACTTTGTATCATTCTTGGGAAATACAACTTAAGTGGGGCTTGCTCCTCATTTCTTGGTTGTAAAATCACATAAATACCATGGGAAATCCATGCAAACAAAGATATTTCTGTGAAGTTCTCTGCTTAACAAAATTGCTCATCAAGTTTAAATCAGTAGCAATATTATATTGAAACATCTTTTCAAATAAAAAAAATATGAAAGCTTTTTTCAGATAGCTCTTTATTCTAACTCCATAACTCCTCCACTTTTGCTCCAAAGGACCAAAACCCTCGGCTCCGATCTATTGACAAGAATAACCAGAGCACAAACTGAGACCAATGTAATAGTGAGGCCAAGAACCTCACAGCGAAAACCCCAAAGTGAGAAGGATATGTACCATGAAGCAGCAGCAGACATGACCACAATAGGCCTCTATGTGCACAATCAAGAGGCTCACTTCGATCCAAGATAAAAAAAGGAACATGTAATTATGCCAAGATATGTTCTTGATTTACGACTCGACAAGCTCCTCACTATTCAGCTGGAGTCAGCTGTCTAACTTATTGGGATGATTGACATCTATGGATCCTAAATGAAGGAAATACATCCAGAATGAAGCAAAGCGGATATCCATTCAGGTTGTAAAAAATTGAAGGACCAAGCTTGTAAAATTCAATTCAACATGAGTAAGAATTGCTGATAAGCAGTGACTAAGTGGATGAAGTAGGGTAAGAGTGGTCTTGGAATTTCAAACTAGTGAACCTGGTAACAAATGCTGCAAGTCCGAAGTGTAACAAAATGCTCAACGTGATGCAGAAAATTGTGGATAAAATAATCCAGAACTAGGAAATCTCACAGGGCCTATAACTAGAACAAAAGATAACAAGCATCTGTATAATTTTAAAACTCAGAATGGTGATGAAAGTTGACAGATATATTCCTGCAAAGGAATACCATAAAGCAAATATAGCCAAACCAAATTGTCAACAAATATGATTAGCTGAAAAACCTAGCTAGATTATCATTTCCCAGAAGTGCAAAATAGAACCCAAGCCCTTAACTCTAGTACCAGAATGCAAAACCATTAGTTACATAATAAAGGTTCTGATGCAACCAATTATCAAGCCAATAGTTCAGAAATATTGTAACCAACATATGAAGAGACCATCCGGGTGCAACATGTTGAGAAATAAATGAACTAAAACGGGATGATACTGAAAAATCAACATTGTGGCGTGGTTTTAACAGCATGAAAATGAATCACAAAGGCTAATGAAGTCTAACTTATTTTCAAATCTTCATGTACAGCAGAGAGACCATATCAAATCAACATTGTTGCACGGTTCTAATTATGTCTTATGCCCAACATATAATGCTTAACATTACAAGATATGAAAAAATAATAGATATAAGAACCCCAAAATAGAAGATGGAGCATCGTATCCCTTTCTACATATTTCATACAATCAAAGAGAAATTCATTGTCTATAAATGTTGTGAAAGAATTAAATAATACACATCTATCTTTGAAATAGTGATATAATTAAAAGTACAAGTAAATATATGTCGAAGAAATTTATGTTATGTGTCTAACATATAATATATGGACGCACGAGAAATTGTAAATCATATCCATTTTGAGCAAATCTTTGAAATATTATTGTAATTAGAAGTATGATTAAATATATGTCGAAGAAATTTATGTTATAAATCTAACATATAATATATGGCAACATGAGAAACTGTGAACCCTATCCATTTCGTTTTGCATGATATAAGGCAAATCCCATTAAGTTTACAAGTATTGTTTGACTTAATATTTACAAATTCATTCACTAAGAGAGAAATAGTAAGAGTTTGTAGAAATAGTTGGATACAATTAATTGTAAATATGAAGTTATGGGCACGAAAGAAACATCATATTTAGGCATTCACCTTATATAATCATTATCCTAAACAAGCATATATTTATAAGCTTCTCAAACTACCAAGTAAACCATTAAAATCATAAAAAATAGGGTTTTTATCAGTTGTGCCCCTCTGAGATATTGCAATATCAGGTATGCCCCTTTCTTTTTTAGAATATCAATTGTGCCCAGACTTCTTGCCAACCTATCACTCGTGCCCCTCGGGTTAGTGACCGTCCATAACCAACACAAACGGACGTTAACTTTGAGGACACAAGTGGAATTAAATTTAAAAAAAAACTGAAAAATCCAATGCATCTTCTTCCTCCCCCTCCCCTATCTTCTTCCTCTTCCTCCCTTCTCTTCCTCCTCCCCATCTTCTTACTCTTCCTCCCTTCTCTTCTTCCTCCACAGCTCCTTCCTCCTCCGCCATGAGCTCTCCTACAGCCTCCACCGAGCCCCAGCTTTGCCCATGTGCCTCCCTATCCTCCTCCTCCCCCTCCTCCAAGAGGTAGATAAAGCCACATACGAGCCCAAGATCGTCTCCACTGACCCATATCACCGCAGCGGGAAGGCCGAGTTCAAAGACATCGAGCTTCTTAAATTAAGGTACCCCATCCAATTCCTTAACTTCCCCCAATCCCTTAACCTCAAATTTTACTTGAAAAAGGTGAACCAACTGGAGGGTTATCCCGTATCTACATTCGATTGCGAACAAGACCCGATCAGAGACCCCCTAGGCACTAGGACGCATAATCTACGATCTATTATTGCTTGAGAATCAGATCCCTTTCTTTATCCTTCAAATATGTACGGCATAGTCAAGAACACAGATATATTGCTGATTCACTTCAAGAAGAGTATCTCCATAAAGAAACCCCAGTCATTATCAACGCAGACTCACGCAAATCATGATGACAGATGCATGTCATGGCTTATAGTTATGAGCTTCTTTGGATTCAGATCTGGAAAGCTACGATTGATCCCCGATCCGAATCTGGAAAAGGAGCACGGGGTACTCTCGAATAAGGAGCGAAGCAACTGGGCCACAACCTGAGGAGTGGCGGGAGCCATTCCACCTCCTCCATCTTTTCCACTCATACATTAGGCCCCCGAGAAAGGTCGAGCAGCCCAATGCAAAGACAGAACAAATATGCATGTTATGGCCAACAATGACCAGCTTCCTTCAATAAAGATCTGGAAAAGCAGGAACCATGTCTCGGTCTGGATCTAACAACAGAAGCACCACGTGGAGCAGAAATGTCGATTCCCGATCTGAACCTAAGAAAGAAGAGTCCCTGTCGCAATCAATCACGACCGCGACAAAGATGCGTGCTACAGGGATAAAATTTCGTAACAACGAGAAACACACCCCCGCCTCCAGCCCCCCCCCCCCCCCGCACCTCCCCTCCGCCTCCAGCAAGAGAAAAATTATGAAAAAAAGGAAGAGGAACAAATGGAGGAAGAAGAAGAAGCTTGGACAATTATACTCCTCTTAACTACACCATGGTTTGAAAAAACTATGGTTAAGTTCAACTCATTAACGGCTAAACTAGCGAAGGGACACAAGTGAGAGAACGGCAAGAAGTCGGGGGCACAACTGATATTCCCAAAAAGGAAAGGGCATAACTGATATTGCAATATCTCAAAGGGGCACAATTAATAAAAACCCTAAAAAATACTTCAAAAAAAGGGGAAAATACCTCACAAAACACCTCGACTGTCTCAAGGCATTCCACCTCGAGGCTATGCCTCAACCAACTAAGGTGTGCACCTCACAGGGCTGGACTGAGGTGCACATCTCGAGGCTAAATAGGACCACCTCACCTCAAGGCGTATGCCTCAACCACTTCAAGGCTAGTTTTTCCAAACCATAGATAAGACATGTTACCAAGTATATTACCTCATTACTACAACCTTGGAATAAAATAAAAGATGAACGCCTCGAGGCTACATCTCAACTATCTAAGGCACATGCCTCACAAGACTAACTAAACTGAGGAGCATGCCTCAAGACTAAATAAGACCACTTCACCTGAGATGTACACCTCAAACACCGCGAGGCTAGTTTTTTCAACCCATGGATAAGATATGTTACCAAGTATATTACCTCCTTACTAAAACCTTGGAATAAAATAAAAGATGGCCATTGGGCACATAAAATATGCTTATTTTTTTAAAGTGCATTAGACATGTTCCTTCTACCATACTTCCATTCATCAGCATAAAAAAATTAGCATAAATGAAAGACAAATTTTAAGTTTATGAGATAGAAAATCACCATTGGAAGACTCAAATGGACAGAAGGTGTCATGTATTGAGCTTACATTCATTACAATCAACAATAGTAATGCACAGTGGACAAACTAATTTGTCTAGTTTAGTAGAAAACATGTAATTCTAAAGCTAACATGCAATGCCATAAGCATCAAGACCATCCAATCCAATCATGACCAAGGTTTGAAAAAACGAAAGGCGGAACGAGGCGTTTTCCCTGGAAGCAAGGCAAGGCGTAGCCTCGAGGCGGTCGAGGCGTAAGCCTCAGTTTGTATAGAAAAATAATTATAAAATATATAATAAATATATTTACTGGTGAAATAATATATTCTGACAAACATATAGTATATAACAATGTATTATATGATGATATTAAGATTAGAACACGAAAAAGGAAATCAAAAGGAAACTATATGATGATATGGTAATGCCATAAACCTTTCTACTAAATTTTTCTACCCAATCAAAAGGAAATCATTGGCTATAACTATCACTAAAATTTTTTATCAAAAAGGGATTGGTTATAGTTTCCACTAAAGATATCCAAGTTGTTGACCGTATGTTCTACTGAACCAGATGAAGAACAGTATGATGTTCCCCTGTGCCCCAGGTTGGCTCCCCCTTGCGAGGTTTGCAGGGGGCAGCGCCCCCGTCCAAAATTTTTTTCTTATATGGGTATTTGAATTCGTATACACTTTCTTATATGTTTAAGGGTGTAATAGTAAGAGTTTATTGAAATAATTAGACATGTTAATGTTAAATATGAATATGAAAGGAGTCAAATTTAAGCATATGAATGTGAAAGAGGTCAAATTTAAGCATGCATCTTGCATAAATATATACTCAACAATAAAACCTTTATAAACATATAAAAATATGAATAGGACCATTTTTTTCTTTGAAAAAATACTTGAAAAAGCCCCCAATGCCTCAGGCATCCGAGGCGTACTCCTCTGCCAAGGGGTCTGAGGCTGTCGCCTCAGGGCGATTCCTCAACGTCGTGTCTCGCCTCGAGCGCCTTTACGCCTCGAGGCACGTTTTTTTAAAACCATGATCATGATCAGATAGTCCATATCATTTCCCATACAATAGCACAATGACAAGACCATTTCACAACAGTGCCTTATGTAGTTTAACATTTGCAATATACATAAATCCATTTACAGCTGAATATCAAATCAAAGGCATATCATCACAAAGACATGCAACGATAAGATTGATAAATTGGAACCAACAATCTGCATTACTTAGAACAGCAACGATTTCCTACTCAGGCACTTCTCTAATCAAGTTACCGTTTTATCTGTGATTTAGTTGTTAGACAGCCTCCCAAACCATCAGTGCCCATTATTATAATAAATTATGTCAACAATACAATGTTAGTTTATTATTTAATTGCATTTTCAAGGTAACCAAATCAATTCATATGATTCATTTATGGCTCATTAATTCAAACATCATGAATAGATATAAGCATGCAATAGGATCTTGTAATCCAATATTGTTCTAACATACTCAGCTAAAGAGAACCAGGTTTGGTTTGCAAAGAGAACTCATCATTTCATGTCATAATCCCAATCTCGAACTCGGTTTGCACCAACTACAATTCACCGAGAAGCAGTCATTCAACTAGGCGGGTCTGTAATTTCGTCACTTAAGCACGGTTCGACGTCATGCAACCAAAATATAATAAAATCAAATTAACAACTAGGTCTAACTAATGATATAACAAACCCACATCATGCATTGTGATGGATAAAATCTATGAAAATATAAAACAACATCCATACGCAAAATCCGTTAACAAAAAAGTCGCTATAAGCTCGAAGAGACCGACAACTAACAAAAACACCACAAGCATCCGCAAAGGACTAAAGATAATATAGTAAACAGGATAAAAAAGGCCCCTCGATCGATCTGATCAGTACCTTCCGCGTCCCTGCGGGGGACCGCCGCGGTAGGGGCCGGAGGGAAGAACGGCGGCGGCGGCGGACTCGTCCTGCCTTACGACACCGGGGAGGTCTCCCATGCCGAGGGCTGTGAGCATGTCGATGGTCTCACGGTCGACCTCGATGGAGTCGACCTTGATGGCGGACTCGTCGGGGACGAAGTCCATGCGGCGCTCGCGCTCCTCCTCCTGCAACTTGAGGGATATGCCGCGCACGGGGCCCTTCTGGATGCGCTTCATGAGGTGGGTGGAGAATCCGGCGATCTTGTTGCGGAGGCGCTTGGAGGGGATGATGGCCACCTCCTCCAGCACCTTCTTGTTCGTGTGGAAGTCGAGGGTCATCCGCGAGTAGTAGCGCTCGATCACCTGCCGCGACGACTTCTTCACCGTCTTCGTCCTTACGCGCCCCATTCCTGCTGGATCTGGTCCGGAGAGGTGCCGCCGCTTTCTAGGGTTAGTGTTCTCGGCGTGGGGAGGGTGGAGGGCGGCGCGAGAAGGAGGGATTTGTTCTATATAGGGTTAGGGTGAACTTGATTTTTTTTGGTCTAGTGGATGTGTGCAGGGATGGCCATTGGGCTGGGCTGGGCCGGCCCGACCCAGTCCGAAGCTCGGTCCAAAAAGCTCAGCTCAGCCCAAGCTTAAGAGGATATTAGGTCGGATTTGGGCTTAAAAAATCAGCTTAATTTTTTTTGGGTTGGGCTCGGGTTTAGCATGGCCCAATCCGACCTGGTCCGAGGCTCGGTCCGACATAGGTCCGAGTGGTGGCCCGTAGTATGGCCCGAGATTGAGCCTACGGCCCAGCTCAAATGTGGCTCGCGAACCTTAGTCAGGGACATATGTCTCCTCCCAGCTCCCTCCCCTCACGTCAAGCACGGTTGATGACATAGGCTCCTAACCCCTCATGCACGAGAAACCCAAATCCCACTCCCAAAACCCCAAGTTGTATTGTCCTCCAAGGCTCCAAGCTTAGTTGCTAAGGTATATCATTGTTGAAGAATCTTTTTTTTATTTTTCGATAGCAACTGAAATTTAATTATGTGGCGATTTTAGAAATTTTGACATTGCATTGTCACTAGAACGTCATTATTTTACAATTGAAGAGATTGATTTAGAATTTTACAATGTTTTTTTCATAAGTAATATAATATTATTTCTCATTTTATTGGTTACCTTATATTACATGTGAGGAGGATGGTATGTTCAATCTAGGAGCTTTTTTTTCAGGCTAGAAATCATCCATGTAGTCACATTTCTTGAAGTAGGAAAGGATTGTGTGTTGTCAGGAGGAATTCGTGGCAATTAATCATGAGGAGCTCAAGGTATGTTTGTATAGGTCCGCAGAACATGTCTAGTCTTGGGTCGGCCCGGCCCAAGCCCTGTCCAAAGGAAATGGGCCGGGCCTGCGCTTGGGCCGAACAACAAGAAGATTTGTGGGCCTCGGCCCGGCCCAAGGCCTGAAATAATTAGATGGGCTTGGGCCTGGACCCTTCAGGGCCCGGCTTAGTCCGGCCCATGCCCATCCCTAGATGTGTGGGTATGTGAATTTGTTGGATGGTTAAAGGGGTTGCAGAAGGTTGAAACAAGGTGATATAATGTTACATTAATTTGTGATAGAATTTGAACTCACGGATGAAGAGAGGTAAATTACCTCAAGGTAATTTGGTAATCAAACGGACTCTTGAGGTCTTTTGCTCAGAATCATGTGAGAGTTTCTCTGGACCAACCTTGAGGGAAATGATTGGTTGGAAGGGGGTGTTCACGGTAATCGGATACGACTGATTTGGCCTATTTTCTTTGTACTCATTAGGGCAGTCCAATTCAGGCATCATTGCACGTGATTCGATGCCCAATAGTGCATCTTTTTGATATGATGGAAAATCAACTGGTCAATCTTGTTCCTCCCACAGACACCTTATTCCTCCTCATCCACTTGAATCACGATGTCAGGATTCTCTGAACCTAGTTGTCCCGACTTCCAAGTCTCGATCCCTGACGATAACATTCGACATTCAATGATGGGTTCCTTACGTCAATACCAGCAACAAACCCTAGATTGTTCAGGCCACATCGACCTTGTCGCCTCGATCCTATAGAATCATTCCCACAAAATATGAGGAATGAGACCCTATATCACTTCATGATGATCTTCACATCAAAAAGTTATATACTCCCTCCTACTTGATTTTGTTGTTGATATGCCATCAACTGCAACATACACAATAAACATTTTTGTTTCTGCTTGTTCACCCCCAAGGCCTCGTAATTGCATTAAAAAATCTCTAGTTTGATGCACTTGTCCCAATTTTCTAAATTTTGAGATAGTACTCTGTTAATATTTGATTTATTGGTATTTATAATTCTATTTTGATTAATATTTGATTTAGTAATAGTTCTGACTTTGTTTTAACGAAGTTGAGGAGACATGGGAGAATGTTTGCTTAATTTCATTTGGTGTGTGATGGATGTTAGATAAAGCCATAGAAAATAAATAAGAGAATTACCTCTATTAATGAAGTGTGGAAATTGGCAAAAAGACCCTACTTATATATATATTACCTTTTGAGAAAAGACTCAATAGAAAAAAATTATCATTTTAAAGTGATTCTGCATATCTAATATATTTATGAAATCAACACAATCACTGATTGTGCACATCTTAATCTAGAAAAACATATAGTTTTTTTTGTTAAGATTCGGATTACTTTTCTATTATCGATGGTAAGTCAATTCTAATCTACATATGAACAATATTATGCAATTTGAGCCCTTAGCATATTCACCTGACATTAGTTTGAACCTGTGTAAGCAATTTGAACCCTTGTAATTCCACCATCACATGGAATTACAAGTTTGAACAATCATTTACTGCAATTCTAATAAGTTTGTTGGGTAGAATTTGAGAACTTGATGATTTTACAATGAAGAGTTGTGTAAAATATTGGAGCCACTTCATCACATTGACCAATATCTGCAGGTTTCATCAAAAAAATGCCTTAATGCTCTCGTAAAAATGATCATCATTGATTAGAAGCCATTTAGAAGTGTAGACATGAGGTCTTTCATTATTTTTGCAGTGTTGTAATCCTTTAATTCAAAGTACCTTCTTGTTTTATAGTCCCACACGGGTCTTTTGATGAGTTTATAAAAGAAAAGAAGAATATCAATAATTCAATTACAAATCTCTCATCGGAGATTTCGCTTACAATAGACACATGGAATCATGTCGAATTTCGTGTTATATGTGACCCACGACCCTTTTCTTTGACAATGTTTGGACACTACATAAGAAGGTAATTAACATATGATAAAAATCCGACCACTCTAGTGAGAACATATGCAAAGCAGTGGAGAATTGCCTATTTGATTAGGGCATAAAAAGAGTCAAGATCATTATCGTGGATAATGCAAGCCATGTAAGCTCCGATGATGTGGGTGTCTAATATTTGGAAAAAAAAAGACAGAACAACTCGAAAGGGGGCATTTCTTACTAGGAATAGTTATACTTGAGGTGTGGTGCATATTTTGAATCTGATTTTGAGAGAAGGATTAGCATATGTAGATGATTCATTTTTTAGGATTCATTCATCTGTGAACATTTTAGTCTTCTCCAAATCATTTTCATATTTTGGTCATGCATTGAGAAGGAAAAGATACATTTGAAGAGTTTTGTATATTTTAGAGACCAAGTGGAACTTCGCATACTTGATGTTGGAATCTTCGGTGAAGTTTGAAAAGGCATCTGATTTGCTAGAGGGTAAATAGAAAGAATATAAAAAAAATTACATCTTTTTGCCTAGAAATTATGATTGGAAGCATGCTTTGCTATAATATTGTAATGAGTGCATGTAAGTGGTACTTGATATTGGCATAATCCTTTCTCGAAGACGTCGAAGCAACGATTCACATAATCACTTGATGTATTCTAAGATAAAAGCAAAATATGATAAATATTGGGGCAATGTTGAGAACATAAACATTGTGTTACTTGTTTCCATCTTTGGTGATCCACGTTATAGGTTGACTTACATGAACTAGATGATTGACCAATCATAATTGCAATTTTAAAGGAAAATGTATAATTTGTATTATCTTCGATTTATGAGGTATGTTCCTTAATTATGCCTTTCTTAAATATGATACCTTCTACAATTTTACACGACCTGAGTGAAGAACTTGATGATGTATGATGAATCTCGTATTCATCGTGCTAAAATTCATTAATTAAACACCTGATTTAAATAAACCAATAAAATTCACCAATAAGTCATCATTATTATATTGTATATATTATGTATATTTAACCTGTAATTATTGTATTTAATTTCCTTTTATTTTTTTATTTAAAAACCCCCTAAAATTTAGGCTGGTTAATTGTCTATAAGTTTTGATGAATCTCGTATTCATCATGCTAAAATTAGTCAATTATGCACTTTTCCCCAAAATTCACATGCATTTAATCATTAATAGAGCATCATTAGCATTCATACATGTGTAAATACTATTTGCATTTCATCATGCATAATTGCATTAAAAATTCCAAGTGTAAATTAGCTCAAAAAGCTTCTAACTTCTCATATTTTTAGTTAATTCATCCTAACCCTGATCGACCCCAAATCACCTCCATTGTTTAGATATTACCAACAAGAATAAATAAAAAATACAAAAATATTACTAACTCAAATAACTGTCAAATAATCCCAAAGTCTAATTTCACATCTGACAGACTAAAACGCACATATCTCCCACATACAGTGTCCGATTTTGGTCTACTCACTTTTAAAGTATTCCATTTTCAAATACCTTCAAAATAACTTCGTAAAATTCGGAGCTCATATGTGAAAGCTGGGTTTTGGGCCTCTTTTGCGTATTTTAACTTTTTGCTATTTTTGACCCGAGTTTTTATGTACATAATTAATCCTTTTAATTTTATTCTTTCTTCATTTATGTTCTTTGATAAAGTTTTATTGAAGGCATAAAAATCTAAATCTAGATTAAAATGAAAATCAAAGAATCTGATTGTGTTTGTGTGTCCGTTGTGAGTCTGTACACAAATCATGTATTTCACACTTCTATTTTATTTTCCTATTTTTTTATTCATTAAAAATCCAAAAACATATATTAGTGTATAATTAATTTTCTGCTATTTATCGTATATTTTCTAGATTTTTATCCTCTTTAAAACTACCAAAAAAATTACAAAATTCTCAAAAGCTGGTTTTCTATACACATAGAGAACCACCAAAAATATCACTTCGCACAGATGGCCTCTTTTGCTTCTGGATCCTTCACGGAAGTTATAGATCTCAACGAGACGAACAACTTTTGTGAAGGAAATTTTTCGATCTGACTTCTCCTCTTATTTCTTTTAATTTTTCATTACTCTTTAATTTTGAAATTTTTTTGGGGGTGCCACGTGGCAGCTCCTGGGCATGCCACGTGGCACCCCCACCTTCTCCTACATCCAGCCGTTTCCAAACCATCCCCCCCCCGCATAACGCCTCATACCACCTTCGCTCGGCCGTTGCGCCCCTTCACGTAACGTCACACGAGGCCGGACCCTCCTCTGCATGTAACTGTCTCCACCCTCGTCAATGTAAGCCCCACCGCGACTGACCATTTGAGGTATCCGCCATCTCCAGCAAGTGAGGAAGAACGCGGCTGCAGAAGGTAGTGACAGCACCCTATCGTTCCATCAACGAGCCTCGACCAGCAGGCGTGATCCAAGGTGCGCACTTCGTGCCCTTGCCGCTACTCCAGTTATGTGGACAACTCAGCACCCCTCTTGTTTCGTCAAAGAGGGTTGAGCCAAGAAGGACGCAAGCTTCGTCCTCCTCTTCCCAGGCTTTTACTCCGCCCTTCCCCTCTCGTCACTTTCTCTTCGATCGTAATCCCGTCACCGGACTTCCATCTCGACTCTTTCAAAGAGTCGAAGACCCTCATCCTCCGTAGACTCTCACCTTCGCCATCCACCGTGACCGTCTTGACACCCTCCGCCCTCCATTTTCCTTGCTAACCCCTTGTAGGTACAACCTCACCGCACTTCACCTTCGCCACGTCGTCTCCGCCTGACCTTGCTCAGCCTCGACGTTCACAATCGAGCCCTCGTCGCCGCTCTTCGCCGACGGCCGCACCAGCGCCGCCACGCCTCTAGGCTTCGCTGGTCGTGTGTCGACCGACCGAAGCCCCCACTCGTCACTTCGAGTCGTGGTTCACCCCCGCCCTTGCCTCGTACAGCTACCGTCGGATCGGGCAGAGCAGCCCTTGATCTGACGGATATCCCGAGGACACGTCACACCCCCGAGCCAAACCTCCAGACCTGCGGCTCGGGGCAACCAAACCTCCAGACAGAAGCCACGTGGAGCTTCGATTCCCGAGCCTCTGCCTCGGTGCCTGAGCCTGAGGTCCATCCATCCGAGCCTTTGTCGTAGACCGAGCCTCTGGTTCAGGGTCCCGAACCTCAGCCCCGGACCCGAACCACAAGCTCGGTCCCTCCGAGCCTCCGGCCCGCGTCCGAGCCTCCGGGCGCACGTGCGACTCACGTGCGTTAGAGGTAAATAGCAACAAAGCCCCCTCCAGTTTTAGATATTGCAGGTATACCCCTACTAGGGGTAAATTATAGAAAGGTCCCTCCAACTTCTCAAAATTGCAGATAAGTCCCTACAGGAACCATTTTGAAAGAAAAAACTTTATTTTATTTACCAGTCCCTGCAAATTCATTCTAGCATATCTTTCTCATACGAACTCCGTTTTTAGCATATAATATGTCATTTTGAAGCTATTTTCATGTTCTACCACTTAACATAGTTTATGGACAGATCTGAGGGTATCTATTGATAATTATTATTTAAGAATCTCTATCGACATATGCAGGCTAATTTTGACATATTTGTGCTTGAGAAATTAATGATATCTTTTACAGGAATTCGGATGAGGATTTCAATTTGATTAACTTCTTGTGATCTTTGTTGATTATTCTCAATAGTTTAATTTTCACAGGGGATTAATTTAGATTTATTCCTCTAATATTATTGTCGACTATTCGAGGAATTGAATCAAAGAAATGTGGAGTCCTGATATTTTGCTTCTGAGTATCAATTGATTATTAACCTGAAGCATTGAGTCAGTTTGAATATATCTTGAGTTCAATCCTTTGTGATTTGTGATTAATTTTGTAGAATTATAGATCATATTATTTGGGGATTTAATACGTTTAAAATCACAGATCTTGGCATAATCTTCTCTGTTTATTTTCTTTGCATCGCATCTTCATCATTGCATTGTATTATATTTTCCCAACACAGAAATTAACTAAACATTAATTAATTATTTAATCCAATTTAAAACCACGCAACTAAGAATCATCGTTCCCTGTGTTCGACCTTGGTAGACTTGCCAAGTAAAAATATTCCACAACATTCAAACGATTGTGGTTCTTGATCGACCGAAATCCGTCTCCTATACTACAATTTATGACTATTAAAGAGGTGGATTTTGCGCTCATCAAATGGCGATGTTGCTGGGGAACGAATTATTTTTAAGGTTTTGAATTATTCTTGTAATTAATTTCTGAAACTAATTTTTGTGTCATTTTTTTCTTTGTTTGCATTTTATTTTCTGCATTGCATTTTACATTTTTCTTACTTCTGATACTAACCGCAATTTCTTTCTTCGCAGATTACTCAGAGCTATTTTTGGATATAAATCAAGGATATGTGAAGAAGACAGTTTTTTGTGTGAGAGAGAGTTAGTCTCGATTTAATTCTCGCATTATTCTCAGGGTCCCTCTCTTTGAACCCTTGAAATAATTTGGACTGAACTTCTTTGGGTGTGTCGGGTCTGTTTCAACCCCTTTTGTGTTGTTCGGACTCAACTTGAGTGGCGTAGGACTTAGGCACATATACGCTTGCTTATTTATCATTGATTGTGCTCGTAATTCTTAGGCCACACTCTCACTAACTAGACGTACTGTAGATCATTCAATATTAGCCAAATTTTGAAATCAATTCTTCCCGCTAATAGAACTATCTGCTTAGGGCGTTTTTCATCTGTGCATATCATTTAGTGTAAATTTTAAAATCCTTGTACTGCATCCCGCATGAAGAACGCGAGGATTCATTGTAAGTCTTCTTTTTAAGCATTTACGTTTGCATTTGCTTTTTTGATTCTCCTTCCTCAAGTTTTACAACTTAGGAATTAAAGGAATTGGGACTGCTTGTTAGGCATGAATTACTATGCTCACATAAACTTCAGTGATAACCTTAATTTAAAACTGGGACTGCTAATCAAGGCGACTATAAATAAAACTGACATAAAATTAACCTGTATCTGGTGGAGAGAAACCCACTCATTGTTTGTAAGGACAAGATCGCACACCTTAGGACAGAGCTAAAAACCGAAAAGTTTCACTCAGACTACTGATTTTAAAAACAATTAGCTACTTTTCAATGAGGGTCTTGGGTAGCTGTCTTACGGTCTGACTTCCCTTAGCATAGTAGGTGATTTAGATGACACTACGGAAGGCTCCGCCCTCAAGTAACACGGGTAGCCGTTTAAACAGTCCATAGTTATACATATACTGGCTGAAAATAGGTGCAACTAGTTGTATGAACTCGGGACAGTTTCTGTGAAATATTTCGGCACCTAACAGCTCCGCTTAATTTTCAAAGATTGTTTTGTCACTAAACTAAAATTGAAAAGATAAGTAGCCGAGCCCTAACGTGCCTTCACCAGTGTTGAGTGGGTAAATTGACAAGTTTTGAATTGCGTTTGTTTTGAGCGAGTCCTCTGTACATTCATACGCTCTGTAAAAAATTCCTTTGTACAATGGACTCTTTTGGAATTCTCCGTTCTAACTCTGCGAACAAATCTCCGAGCTCCTCAAACAACTCATCTCCTAAGTTTCAAAATGACTCTCTTCTCGAAACCCCATGGTATGGAGACAACCCTTTTCTCCAAACTGTGGTTCACCCCACACCCCTATGGATTAGTCAACCCCAGACTAACCCTCTCTCTTACTCCCTTCCTGCCAAAGAAACTTTCATCTTTGGCAGAAACCCTACACCTTCTAAGTACGAGCCTAACTCGGATTTATTTGCATCTGAAGGTGAAGAAGAAGACGAGATGACTTTAAAGAAGGACGAAAATGACAATGACCCTATTCGTGCGCTTTTGGCTAGAATTACTGCTGTTGAACAACACAATGAACTCCTTAGAGCCAAGATGATAGAACTGCAACGTGGTGAGATGCTATGGAAGATACGTACTCCCCTGAATTAGATGAAGACTATAATTGGTTGAGGCCAATACCCCCCTGAGGATGTGTTCGAGCACAAACCACATTTCCTTGCATTGTTGCCTGATTTCGGAGGGAATAACCATGAAGAACCTTACATCTTCTCCGTGACTTCGAGCTAGTCTGCGCTAACCTATGCCACCCTAGGGTTAGCCAGGACTACATAATGCTGAGAGTTGTCCCCTTCACCTTGATTGATAAGGCTGCCTACTGGCTGAAGAATTTAGGGGAAATTGTTACCACATGGGCCACCTTCAAGATTCTATTCTTAAAGAAATTCTACCCAGTTAGTAGAATCAGTCAGATGAGGATCAAGCTCACAAGCTTTACCCAACATCCAAGCGAACCATTCCATGAAACCTGGGAAAGATTCACAAACCTAATACAGAAATGCCCAAGACATAGGATAAGCAAAATGACGCTGGTCCAAAGTCTTGTCAGTGGACTGAACCCTGAGACCCAGGGGTTAGTGAGTGCATCCTGTGGAGGAAGCTACATGGGATGCCACGAGGACACCGTCTACAAGGTGTTCAGAGACTTGTTGAATCCAACCGTGCATAAACCTCCAACTGGGCTTACATAGCTAGCTCCAAAAAGACATTGAATAATCTGACGACCGATCAGAGTGCTGATATGGGAATAATAGCTGATAAGCTAACTATGGTCGAACAGATTTATAAAAAGGTGGGCGAACTCCATAAATCGTCTGTGATGAATCTCGTATTCATCATGCTAAATTTGGTCATTTAGGCTATGTTCCCCATCATTCACTTGTAACTAATCATTAATAGAGCATTATTAGCATTCATATATGTGTTAATAATTTTTGTATTTCATCATGCATAAATTGCATTTAAAATCCCTAGTGTAAATTAGCCCAAAAAGCCGCTAACTTCTCACATTTGTAAATAATTCATCCTAACTCAGATTCACCCAAAACCACCTCCATTGTGTAGATATTACTAACTTTATTAAATAAAAAATAAAAAATTACTAACCCTAATAAGTGTCAAATAATCCCAAAGTCTAATTTCACATCTGACAGACTAAAATGAGCATATCTCCCACATACAGTGTCCGATTTTAGTCTACTCATTTTTATAGTACTTCATTTTCAAATACCTTCAAAACAAGACCAATTTCGTAAAATTCGGAGCTCCTATGTGAAAGTTGGATTTTGGGCCTCTTTTGCGTATTTTGACTTTTTGCTATTTTTGATCTCAGTTTTTATGTATATAATTAATCCTTTTACTTTTATTTCTTTTTTATTTGTGTTATTGATGAAATTTTTAATAAGAAACAAAAAAATCCAAATCTAGATCAAAACTAAAATCAAAGAAACTGATCAAGTCCAAGCGTCCGATGTAAGTTTGTACAAAAGTTGTGTGTTTCTTACTTTTATTTTATTTTCCTATTTTTGTATTTACTAAAAATCCAAAAAAATTAGATTAGTGTGTAATTAATTTTCTTGTATTTTATCGTATTTTTTCTATAATTTTTATCCTCTCTAAAACCACCAAAAAAATACAAAACCCCAAAAATCAGGTATTCTATACACATTGAGTACCACCAAAAATACCACTTCACACAGGTGACCTCTTTTGCTCCCGGGTCCTTCATAAAAGTTGTAGATCTCGTCGAGACGAACAACTTTTGTGAAGGAAATTTTGCAATCCGAGGTCTCCTTTTAATTCTTTTCTATTTTTCTATATCCTTTAATTTTGAATTTTTTTGGGGCACCACGTGGCAGCTCTTGGGCTTGCCACGTGGCACCCCCACTTAGTCTCTCTCCAGGCCTCCCTGGGTCACGTGCTGCGCACGTGACCCTCTTCTTCCTTTAGCCATTCATGCCCGCCCCCCTCGACTGTTCCTTCTTCGTAACCGCCGCAGCCTCCTTCCTTGTAACGGTAGCTGCTGCCTTCACTCTCCGGCCATTACGAGGCTGGTCCTCGCCCGCATAACCACCCTCTCCCGCTCCTATAAAAACCTGACACCACCAAGCTCCTCTGCATCCGCCATCATCTGCAAGGAAAGAGCTCAGGACGGGTCCTGTGACAGAGGACTCGTGCTCGCCGGCCACGACCTCCTTATCGGCACGATCTAGGGGAGATTCTTCTTCCTTGCTGCGACTCCTCGAGCCGCGTAGCTCGCTCCTTCGTCGAGGAAGCTCGAGCAACTACCGGGCGAAGCCGCTGCTTCTCCATGCATCAGGCGAACCTCAACAATTCCACCAGGCGTCCATCTTCCCCCCTTCCTCCTTCGTTTTGTTTCTAACCTTGTAGGTTCCCTAGCTCTATCGTCTCCGCCCTCAGCTCGGCCGTGTGTCGGCCGAGCTCCTCTGCTCTCCGCCGATCGAGCTTCACCACCGTGCATCGACAGCCCTCTGCTCCGCCTCGGTCGCACCGCCCGCACCTCATCGCCACGCCTCGCGCCACCGAGATAGCTCCGCCGCTCCGCCATTGCCTCCGCACAGCAGAGGGCCGGCCCGACGCCCTCCACCTCGCTGACCGCGCAGCACCTCCGCGATCGGCCACGCGCACGGCTCTGCGCCTCCACCTCCTCCGCCCGCGCCCAGCCTCGTCGTGCGTCAACACCTACACCGCCTCTACTTCGGCGTGCCCCAAGGCACAGTTGCCGTCGGATCAGGGCTGATAGCCCTTGATCTAACGGCCCTAGCGGTGCCACGTGTCATCCCCGAGCCTCGGCCCCACCCTCGAGGCTCGGGTCCTCGAAGAAACGTCAGCCATCCACGTAGGCTCGAGTGTCCGAGCCTGAGCCTTGCCGCCCGAGCCTCAGCCCCACCATCCAAGCCTTTGCCTCATGGTCTAAGCCTCCGGTTCGGATTCCGAGCCTTTGGTTCGTCATCCGTGCCTCAGCTCCGGGCCACCCGAGCCTTTGCCCCATCTCCGAACCTGCTGGCGCACGTGCAACGCACGTGCGCACGGGAAAATTGCACTCAAGCCCCCAAAAGTTTCTGAAATTGCAAAAATACCCATGTTGTGGGTAAATTACAGAGGGGCCCCTCAAACTTTTATTAATTACAGATAGTCCTCCCAGGGACCTCTTTACAAGAAAAACTTTTTTTTATTTACATTTTAGTCCCTAGAATTTCATTTTAGCATATCTTTCTCATACGGACTCTGTTTTTAGTATATAATATGTCATTTTGAAGCTATTTCCATGCTCTACAATTTAGCATAGCTTGTGATCAGATCTGAGGGTGTTCATTGTCAATTATTATTTGAGGATTATCATTGACTTTTACGGGCTAAGTTTGACATACTTGTGCTTGATAAATTAACGATAAATCTGTTGCAGGAGTTCGGTTGAGGATTTCAATTTGATTAACCCCTTGTGTTTATTGTTGATTATTCCCAATAATTTAATCCTTACAAGGGTTAAATCGAGGATCAATATTTTTGACTCTCTATTTGGTTGATTGACTATTAATTTAGAGAAGGCAATTTACATTGAATTTTTGACAGGATTATACATTGATAAATCTATTGTCCTGTAACTTGGAGTTAATAGATCTTTCTTGGAGTTAATATCTTTCGATCTGTGATTACATGCTTGAGAAATTAATTGATAAATTTCATTGAGGATTAAATTGTATAATTCATAGATCCTGGGCATGATAGTCTTTGTTTATTTTCTTTGCATCTCCATCTTTGCATTGTATATTTTCTCAACGCAGAAATTAATCGAACGTTAATTAATTAATTAATTTGATTTAAGACCAAGCAACTAGGAATCTCCGTTCCCTGTGTTCGATCTTGGTAGACTTGCTAAAATATTCCACAACATTCAAAGTTTGTGGTGTTTTGATCGACCGAAATTCGTCTTCTATATAACAATTTACGATTATTAAAGAGGCGAATTTTGCGCTCATCAAATGGCGTTGTTGCCGGGGAACGACGAATTTTAGGGCTTTGAATCATTTTTTATAATTAATTTTTGTGTCATTTTTTTCTCTTTTGCATTTTTTCCTTTTGCATTTTTCTTCTGATACTAACCACACTCTCTTTCTTCGCAGATTACTCAGAGATAATTTTGGATATAAATCAAGGACCTGCAAAGAAGACTAATTTTTATTTTAATTTTATGAGAGAGAGTTAGCATAGATTTAATTTTTTGCATTATTCTTAGGGTCCCTCTCTTTGAACCCTTGTAATAATTCAGACTGTTTCAACCCCTTCTATGTGGTTGGGACCCGACTTGAGTGGCGTAGGACTTAGGCACATATACGATCGTTTCTTTATCATTGATTGTGCTCGTAATTCTTAGGCCACACTCTCACTAATTAAACGCACTGTAGATCATTCTACATTAGCCAAAAATTTAAATCAATTCTTCCCACTAATAGAACTATATGTTTAGGGCGTTTTTTAATCTGTGCATATCATTTAGTGTAAATTTTAATTCCTTGTACTGCATCCCGCATGAAGAAACGTGAGGATTCACTGTAAGTCCTTCTCCTAAGCATGCATCATTGATTTACGTTTGCATCGGCTTTTTCGGTTTCCTTCCTCAAGTTTTACAACTTAGGAGTTAAAGGAATTGGGACTGTTCGTTAGGCGTGAATTTCTGTGCTCACATAAACTTCAGTGATAACCTCAACTTTAAATGGGACTGCTAATCAAGGCGACTGTAAATAAACTGACCTAAAATTAACTTGTGTTTGGTGGAGAGAAACTCACACATTGTTTGTAAGGACAAGATCGCACACCTTAGGACAGAGCCAAAAACCAAAATACTTCATTCGGAATACTGATTTTAAAAACAATTAGCTACTTTTCAGTGAGGGTCTCGGGTAGCCGTTTACGATCCGACTTCCCTTAGCAGAGTAGGTGGTTTAGAGGACACCGCGGAAGGCTCCGTCCTCAAGTAACACGGGTAGCCGTTTAAACGGTCTGTACTTACACCTATACTGGCTAAAAGTAGGTGCAACTAGTTGTATGAACTCGGGACATTCTTTGTGAAATATTTCGACACCTAACAGCTCCGCTTAATTTTCAAGATTGTTTTGTCATTAAATTAAAATTAAAAAGATAAGCGACCGAACCCTAACATGCCTTCACCAGTATTGAGTGGGTGAATCAACGTGTCTGTTTTGTGTTTGATTTGTGTGCGTCAAAGACCTTGCAATCGCAATCAAATCGTGGTTTGCTAATCATTCCATCCCTCTTGAGAAGATGTCGGCACAATGGTCTTCTTTTCCGACCTCCACGATCTCGTCCCGATATCCTTCTTCTCACACTCATCAGGGGAACCTGCTCATCAAATCAGTTTCCCCTCAGCCATCATTCTCTTTCCACCCATACATCCCACCCTATGACCACACTTCTTGTTGGAATAGCCCTCTCTCATATTCTGATAATCTTATGGACATGAGAGAGAGATCAGAATCGAGGATGAACAATAGAGTGACCGATATTGACAATAGAACACGATTTCCGGTTACTATGATCTCACACCCTCTTGAACCATCCCTTACTCAAGATGAATATCCTCTTGAGTACAATCAATTTTCCTTCGACAAACCACAAGAAAACCAAAGTCAAGGAAATATAACTCATGACCAGAGCATAATGTTTATGAACAATCAATACTCTACTCGAGGTTACATGCCAGAATCACGACACATGGAGAATGATTATTCAATCACTACTCATGAGATGTTTGAGGATGAGATTGCTCGGATTAATCATAGAGCAGATACTTTAACTGAGAGAATATATGATCTCATCCAATCAATACAGAATTCAGAAGAAGTGAGGCCACCACCATGCGAACCACTAGATTATCATATGACTCACAATCAGACACGACCACTGACCTCTGACCTCCCGACTAACCATATTACAGAAAATACCAAAAAATGAAAAAAATTGAAAATTCAAAAAAATTGGACAATTCTGAAATGGAAGCATTTTGCAAGAGTCTGATTTTAGAGCTTCCATTGATCAAAGCCATAGAATATGTGCCCGCTCTTAAGAGATTTGTGAAGAGTCGATTCAACTCCAAAAAGACGGGCAAGAAATGATCTAGGACTGAATATCATGTCATATCTATGGATAGTTCTTTTGTGATGAATCATAAAATCAAAAGCCGCAAAGTCAAGCGGTTGACTCAGATCACATGTGAAATTGAGGATTCTACATGTACTCATGTTCGGTTAGATGACGACTCTACATTAAACATCCTCCCCAAATACGTCTTTGACCAACTCAAACTAAGACAACTCAAAAAGACTAGGGTGATCGTTCAATTACCCGATCGATCTACCAAAAGATCGGGGGATCGTTTCTGTCGTTGTAAATTTTGGAGGTAAAGAACATAAAGTGGACTTTATTGTCCTTGATATTGACCACCCCGAAAGGATGTCTGAGTCTCCTATCATTTTAGGAAAGCTGTTCTTAGCCTCCTCTAAGGCGATCGTCGATTGCATGACTCAGGAAATCAAGTTCCCGAACTCAGACCCCAATGAACGAACCTCCAATGACACGTCCTGCTCTGAGGAAAACCAGCTTGAAACCGACAGTTATGGTCAGAAGGTAAATATTTTACATTATCAGACATCTCTGCATGACACACTGATAGAAACTCTAGGAGAGTCGCCTAAAAGACTGTGTGTTGGACAAACTTTGGATTCTCACCACCCTATCACTGCTCCTAGGAAAAATCAAGATTTTGGAGCTTATGAAGAATTGGACCATATTATTGAAGATCACCACGATTATTTGAGTGGTCCAATCTTTGAGTCGGCAGTAATCCATGAGATACTTGAACCATATAAGGAACCGACTCTGGAAACATCCGATGTCACCAAAATTCACGATCATCCGGAAGTGACATCAACACCCCCAGCCATAAACCACAAAATCACTAGGAACAATCTCCCTCGACCGAAGCAGCGCATGACCCTTCAAGAATTGGTCGACTTTTACGGGGATTCATCTGAAGAGGAACTCACGAATGCCACATCGGTTACTCAAGACAGGGTGTTGAAGATTGTCCAACTTCTTCCCAATACTTCTCAAGGAAACAAACCGACCAAGAAAGTCACCTTTGACCTTAGGCATCAGGTGATTTCTGATGAGTCCTCGTCCTGTCCTGATGTGGTTCATCAGATAAGTGCAATAGGTACAGCTCTGATCCATGGGCACTTACCTCTGATTAACAAAAGTTGGAGATCCTCTGCAGACAACTACTATTCTCCTGAGGACGACTCCGATGATGGCTGGTCTTCTTCATCGGCCCCCTCTTCATCACACTCCACATCTCCATACTATCTCCCTCCATACTCCCGCAAGAAGGTCCGTCGCAAACCTCCTTGATCTTGTACATCCGCAAATCTACCTGATTCCCCATTTGTAATTATCCGATTATACTTAAGCTGACTTGAGTCTAAGTATAGGGGGATTGCTACCATTGTTTATACATCGCTTCTCTTCTTTTATTTTTGACCCGCCTATACGTCGCACGAGCTATGTCTACATTTCACTCTATGCCATGAGGACATAGCACAAGCTAAGTAGAGGGGGGTGTTTGTATATATTTTATCTACTTCATCCATAGCTTGTACTATAATCATTTTTATCTAACATCGGGGTTGGGTACAAGTAGTGTGTATAATAAGTGTTTTAAAAAAAACAAAACAAAACAAAAAAACCAAAAAAAAACTTTTTGCATTAAAAAAAGAGGAAATCATCACTCATGGTCTTGCATTTCATCAAGCATTTCATGCATTCCTTGGTCGATATATTCCTGACACATTCACCATCACTCAATGCTTGAGGATTTTTTAGGACACTTGATTTCTGAGATCTTGAGATTCTGAGTTAGCCTGCCTTAGTCATTAGGATTTTGAACTTAATAATCCACACTTCCCTAGTTTGAAAGTTTTGAGCACTATATTGCACTATTCATCTCTACCTTCAAAAAAAGAATATGATCAGCACAATCACTCCCACAACTGCATGATTGATGAGATGAGTTGGGATATCACTTGAGGAACTAGGACTGGAGATTTGAGTTTAGACCCGATCTGATGATATTCGAGGATGGGATAAAGTTAATGAAGGCTGCAGAAAACCTGAGTGTTAGCAAAACCCTAGCCAGTATGTGAACAAGATTCATATGCTATCTTTTTGATATTGACCTAAGTGCTAGGGTGTGATGAAACTTAATGAAAATTGTTGATCAGTGTGCGCCAACTTTTGAAAAGCAGTGGAGCTAGCTAACAAAAGAAAAGAAAAAGAAATGTCAAAGAAAAGCTCTATCATCCAAAGTCAAATTTCAAATGGGCTTCCACCAATGGCGAGTGCTCCCAAACATTTTCAAAGTGTCCACTTGGACCAAGCGCTAATTAGGACCAAGGAGTCAGGCTGACACCATAAAAGGGCTCTGCATCGTAAGCGATATAAGTCTGGATGTCGAAGGTATCTTAGATACTCAAAAGAGACACACCCCGGTGTATTCCCAGAAAAACAAGTGCAGACGACTCCAAATTCTCTTGACGGACACAGTGATCAACAAAAATAAAAATATACTTGTGTTGAGTAATAAGGCACTCGAGAGGCACCTTGTTCCAATGTAAGAGAGAGAAAATCAGACACAATCCTATGCCCTCCATCATCTAACCGTCCATCTACACTTTCAAGTCTGACAAACTAATGAGACAGTTGACTGAAGCAAGAATGAACACTCGGCTCATCCACCCCCTATACTTAGGACAAAGTACGTCCTAAGTAAGGCAAACACGAGAATGGGTGGATGAGCAATACGTGAGAGACAAAGATGAACAAAGGAGAATGTACAACAGAGGTGGATGTACATATGATCAAGAAGGTAGAAAGCAGATCTTCTTGCAAGACCGCTGAGGGATAGATCTAGTGTGGTGCAAGTTGACATCGGGGCCCACAGTGGACGGAAGCCGATCAGGGTCGACAGAGTGAAGGCCCTCAGTGGAGTCGAATCGAAAAGGGACGAACTGGTCAATGGAAGTAGTATGGCTAGGTTCGTCCTTGGTGGTCCTATGGTGTAAGGCGCAGACGGACGAGTGGAAGAAGTGTGGTCAGGTCTGGCATTGGAAGTCTTGCCGATGTCAAAGTGGAATGGGACGAACTCATCATCATCGGAAGAAGTGTAATCGGAGTCGTCCTGCGAGGTCTCGTCCAGGTCAAAATCAAAAGGAACGAAATCATCTGTGGAAGTATACGAACTCAGATCGTCCTCAAGAGTTTCACCTGAATCATTGTCTTCATCAAAATATCTGAATCTATCAAAATAATGGCCAACATCATAACCGACCTCAATCATCTTTACTTTTGAGTGACCAAGAACGGACTTATCGTAGAAGTAGTCAAACCAGGTCCGTCCTGTCTAGTCTTGGTATCTGCCCTCCGCTCAATGGGACTAATCATGTAAATTCCTTGGATTTCATCAACACATCGCCACACACCAGAAGGAGGAACTGCGAGGTCTATACTTTCCGATTTCCTCCCCTTTCGGGGATTTCCTCGGGTCTCATCAGCGGTCGCTAAGCAAACATCTCTAATATCATCAGTTCGGTCACATGCCTCAGAGTCTCAGTGAAGGTGTATCAGATGTAGGTCTCTGGTCAACTGTGGGTGCGGTGATCGACGCTTCACTCTCGTCAACAGGACAGAAGCGAATCTCTCCTGATCCGTAGTCAATAACGACCCTCGTAGAGGCGAGGAATGGTCGTCCCAGGATGATTGGAGAGGACTCCCCTGTGGAGGTCTCCATGGGCAACACGACAAAGTCAACATGGTGGCTTGTGCCCTGAATAGAAATAACCGCGTTTTCAAGGATACCCTTCGGCCTCTTGATAGATCCATCAACAAATTGAACGATCATCCTGGTTTTCTTTAGAGGCCCTAGGTGAAGAGACTGTACCAGCGAGAAGGGTAATATGCTAATAGACGCACCGCCGTCTAGGAGAGTGTGATCACATGTATGGTCAGAGATAGTGCAAATGATGAAAGTGGTAGCTGTGTTCTTCTTTCTAGGAATGGGACAGTGTGTGATGGTGTGGGCAGTGGCCATGGTCAAAATATGACGCTCAGATCTGCTCCTCCGCTTTCTCTTCTTGGGAAGAGGAGCAGATAAATCGGTCATGGCCTGCTGAAGTGGGGCACGAATAATCTCATGAATGGTGGCCACCACTTCGGGTTCAGTCAACATATTTTTTTTAATTTTTGGACTTCCTCCATACAAGGGAGGAAGTCGGAATCAACATCTACATGAGGCATGCCAAGAGCAGTCTGTATAGCGGCATCCTCGGGGTCAAAGGTGGGACAGTGTGTGAATGGATGTGTGGGTGAATGATCTGGCAAATGGACCTTCTCCTCACGATATGAATCAACCAAGTGTCTTCCGAACTCTTTTTGTATTTTTAAAATTTTCTCATTTTTTTGTATTTTTGGCGATTGTAATCTCCCATGATCTCCCACAAGGAATTCCGTATCCGCGATGAATGGAGCATTAATCTATTTTTTTTCTCAAGATAGCCATGTCATCATTCATCAAATCAAGGTGCTCTATCATTCGGTTCAATATATCACTCATAGAGATCGAGGGAGGTGACTCCAACAGGTCAGACTCGGGTGGATGTGAAGGTGGAGGTGGATAATATACAGTTGGAGGTGGAGGTGGGTAGAAATTCGATGTCTGATACTGTGGCTGAGGTGGGTATGTACAAAAATCAGAAAAAGCAGGAGGAGGATCCTCCTGATAAAAGGGAGGTGGACCGGCTGGAGTGAACGAGGGATCCACAAAGTCCGGATAAAAAGCGCTCCAGGGGTCCATCTCAAAATCAAAAGGAAATGATTCAGGGGAGCACGACGGTCAAGTCAAGAGAGTGAAGAAGAAGGCGCAAGTACGCAGAGGCGATCTAGGACACACACACAAAACAATCACAAACAAAAATGAAAATAAGATAAACCCTCAATTCACCTACTCAACTCGGTGGAGACCGCAAAATGCGGTCTTTTTGTCTTGTCTGTTTTAGAGTTAGGTGAGAAGTCCAAAATTTTGTACACACACTTAGGGGATGAATGGGATTTGGGCACTAACCTTAGCGTGTGCGCGCAAGTAAAAGCGAAGACAATGAGGGGATTACTCGTCCCAATACCAGATTTTCTTTTTAGTTGATTTTAGGGTCAAGTAATATTAGCAGTCCCAATTTTATTGATTTTCACTTTTTTGGATTTTTAATAAAAATGCACGATCCTAACGGGGGTTCAATTCCTTTAAGCTCCTAGGTTGGCAAAATCAGAGGGAGAGTCGGAAAAGCAATGCAAGCGGCAAACGATGATGTACGCTAAAGTGTAAATGCTCACCTTGCCTCCATCACTCTACATGCAAGGATGCTCAGCAGAATTGAAATCTATCTATATGCAAATGCAAGCCGATGAAATCGCCCTAAGGTTCAGAAATTGCTATTATCGTGAAGAACCACAAGTCGGTCACCGATCCTCAATCCAAGAGTCTGGTCTAGGCTCACCCCTCCTCCTCTTGACAAATCGAGTTCAGGAGCAACGCTTGGCAAGGTGGGCTCGCGGCGCGGTGGCTCGAAGATGATGAGGCGACTGTTTAAAATTTAGACTAAGTCCAAACGCGGCTATAGGCACATGCAAATATATTAGGTGTTTGGCCTTAATCTATCGCAAGCAATCCTAGAACTAGGGGCTCAATCACACAAAATAAAGAAAACAAAACCGGAAAACAAAATAAAAAATGCGAAGAAAAATGCGAGAAAAGCCGCGGTGAGCTCCTAAGTGAACAATCACTTGAGAATTAGGCTCGAAAGTCCAAAGTTCGGGGGTACCTGTATTATTACAACTATAGAGTCTCTCTCTCACTTAATTGCAAATTTAAATGCAATAAAATAAATGCTCAGAAATGGTCTTCAAAATTCCCTCCAAGTCTGTCTTGGTGCGAAGCCAAAGCCGCCTCACGTGGGTGCACAGGCGCTCCTAGAAAAGAGTTCCTCCCTCGATCCGCGTACCTAGCACAAAGTCAAACCAGAGGGTGGTTAGACAATTCAAAAGATATATAAAAAATGAGCAAAAATAAAAGAAGCAGAAATAAAATCCGTGAAAGAGACAAATAATCACAATCACAAACAAAAAATCGAACTATGCGCTGTTGCTCCCCGACAATGATGCCATTTGATTAAGCCGGAATTCGGTGGTCTTAAGTTCCACACAAGGCGGGAACTCAGTCGAAGCGTCGACCACACAGAAATACCAACTAACGTCAACAATTAACCCACAATATGAAATCAAGCAATGACAAGCAAAAGTGGAGTTAAAATTTATTATTAACTCTACATAAAAAGGTGTATAGGTGTAAGTATGTAGAGGTCGAACACAGGGAGCAAGGCAGGATAGATCAAGCAAGTGTATGTGTGTGATTGTGATCAATGTATCTACACTATGCAAATGTTTTTGTGGGTTTTTAATTTTTAATTTTATTTTTTTAAATTTAATTTTTAATTTTGTATTTTGATTTTTAATTTTCTGATTTTATATTTTCTTTTTGTATTTTATATTTTTTTGTTTTTATAAATAGAATATATAAATAATATAACAAAAGAGGTGATAAAATATTTATAAAAATAAGGAAAAATGCTCAAAAATTAGGAAATGAAATGTTTTTGGTCTTTTTATAATTTTATAGTGTTTTTGTGATTTTTGGGGATTTTTCAGAGTATTTTTGGTATTTTTAAATATCAAAATATAAGAAAATAGTGAATAAACCTACTGACCGAAATCAAAATGGGAATGAAAAATAGCAACCAACAACAAAATTTTCCAAAATTAATTTTAAAATAAAGGGAATAAAATAAGGAAACTACAGAACCTGAGTTTATATTTTTATGATTTTTCTATGATTTTTTACTTTTTTTTGAAGTTTTAGGGTGTTTCTAATTTTTAAATGATTTTTAAGGTTTTTAATGATTTTTGGACTGACACTAGAAGACACGAAAATAGACCTTAGGTATTTTTTGGAATTTTTCGAGGGGTTTTAATATTTTTTTGGTGTTTTCTAATGCAAACAGTAGCTAAAATGCATGTTTTTGATTTTTAATATATTAAAGTGTAATAAAAATGCAATGCAAAAATATGGCGTGAATCAGCAAGTAAACAAGAGCTTTTGACATTTTTTTCGGAATTTTTCGAGTTGAAATGATACACTAAATAAATAAAAACATCCAATAAAAATCACACAGCTGGTAGGGGCATAAATGCAAATATCCAGAAGTACAAGGGCCAATGTGCAATTTTCACAAAAATTTACAACTAATAAACAAAGTTCCTGGACCAACTACAAATACCCAAACCTGGGAGGGGTTCACTGCAAAATCACCAGTCCCATGTGTAGAAACACGTGACCTGGCAGGGGTATGGATGTAATATTACAAAACTCCAGGGACAGTCATGCAATTTGTCCAAAAATTTTACACTTAATATTCAAATTCCTGGGCTAAAGTTAAATATCCAAACCCGCGTGGGGGTCCTTGCAAAATGCCCCGCGCCTCACGTGAACTAGTCACGTGAGGTGACATGGTGAGGACTAGAATGCAATATACAAAAAGGTCCAGGGGCTACTTGCAAATATTACAAAACTTTTTAAACTACCACTTAAAGTTTATGGACTAATTAGTAAATACAAAAATGCAAGGGGTGAATAATGCAAAATACCCCTCGCTGCGCGATCCAACGGTGGAGGGCTTCCCACTTGACACGTGGCGAGCCCTCACTGCACGATGACGGTTGGGCTCCGACGGCTGTGATTAGATCTCCCTCGACGATCGAACGGTGGGCACGTGGGGGGATCTGATGATGGCTGTGCCTTCTGGGATACCCTCAAGATCCAACGGCGGAGAAGCCCGATGGACGAACAGGGAAGAAGGCTCGCAGAAGCGAGCTTCCTCCGACGATGGCATCCTCCTTCGGCAGTCCTATTGGCTTCAAAATGGGTCCCGAGGCTTCCTGCGGTCCTCCTCTATCTCCTGATGGCTCCAGAACACCTCGGTGGCGGCTGAGGCTCGCAGAGGAGGGCGGCGGAGCTGGGAAGCTCCCTCGAGCTCCAGCGAAGCACAAAATGAGCCCCAGGCTCGAGTCAAAGTCCTTTGACCTGCAAAAAGGCATGAGAGGACCCAGGGCAAAGTGCCTGGGTCCTGCGGTGGCGAAAAGGTGGCGCGAAGCGGCGAGGAGGTGGTCGGTCGGAGGAGCGCTCCGGCGAGGTTGACGTGGAGGGCGATTGATGATCGAAACTCAAAATTTTTTGGGGTTTTTAATCCTAAGACTAAGGCAAACAAAATGCACGAAAATAAAAGGGGAATAGGGGGTGCCTCAATGGCCGGAGCCAGAGGGAAGGGGTACCTCGACCGCCAGCGAAGGGGGAGGTTGTGGAGCCACCTGAAGGGCTCAACAGGGAGCTGTCACCTTCCTGGAGCTTTGAGACACGAAAGGGGAGCTAAACCTATGGGGTGAGGCATTCAAATTTGAAAAGGAAGTCGGGGCTCCATTATATGTGGTTTGACTCAATGGTGAAGAGGCACCAAAGACCAAGGGAGATCGGGCGAATCGATGGCCCTCTCCCCCAAAAAACGCAAGGGCGTGATAGACCAAGGATCGAGGGACAAAAGCCGTGAAGGAATCGATCTCAAAAAGTACAAGATGGAGTCTGTAAAAATCGACAAAAATGACGACAAACCGAGGTTTGTCAGGTGGACAAGCGGGGAGGACAGTCAGTTGACCGGGGGTCAACGCTGAGTGCCTCCTGGTTGGTCCACGTGGACCGACCAGGAAAAAACCTTGTGAAAAATAATTAAAATTTGTTTAAAAATAGTAAATGATTTTATTAATTTTAGATTATTAAATGAAAAATATTTGTTATTTTCTAAATTATTTTATGGTGATTTTTAATTATTTTTATGAGGTTTAATTTTACAAGTTGCTATTTTTGGCCTTTGTAGGTACATATACCAATATATTTAACAAATTTATTTTTATTTTGTGATTTTAATTTATTTATTTTTATTTAATATTTTATAAATTTATAAAATACTTTTATACACTTAAATATATTTTTATTTTATTTTCAGATATAATTTGTACACTTAATAAAATAGAAGTATAAATTTTACAGGTATGTATATAGGTATTTTACCTATATCTTTTATATACAAGTATTTTATTTTGTATTTCTTTTACATTTTTATTCTGATTTTAATACACATATATATTACAAATATTATTTACAAAATTATAAAAATATAAAATTATAAAAATAATGAATAATTAATAAAATGAATATTTTAATATGTACAAGTATACAATAGGGGTCCAAAACTCAACTTTCAAACCGTAGCATCGCCAAATGCGAAACCACCGCCATTAAATAGCTTATTTTTAATTAAATATAATTAAAGGTGAATTTGCTGCATTTGGAGTTTTCATTTGTGAGATACAGGTCTGGGAAGTTGGGATTTTGGATTTTTGTACATTATTTTTGAATGAAATCAATTTTGTATTTTTCTTTATTTAATTATCTACAACTTTCATGTACAAAGTTTCTTTATTTGAAGTATAAAAAGCAGAACCAAAAATAGGTCCCAAAATGAATAAAGAATGAACAAAAACAAAGGGGATTTTATTGTATTCAGGCCCTTATCTCCCCCTACTTTATTCCTTGTCGACCTATTCATCAAGATGCCTAGGTCTCGTGGTTTCGGGTCATAAAATATTTACAATATTTTATTATTTTCTTTTCTTTTATTTATTCTATAATTTTGGCTTTAATTACAGTATTTTATACATTATTTACATGCACATGCATGAATGCTAATATGCTCTAATTAAGGATATTTACACGCATTTGCTAGGGTTTTTGAGGCCAAAATGATAGAATAAAGATGATGAAATGTGTATTCATCTGGTACACAGATCGGACGCTGCTCTTGCCACACCACATTCCATCATTAGCGATCCGATCCCAACAACAATTACGATGGTGGCCGATACTGATACATTGCAAGCATCCACATCACAACAAGAAGCACCCGTAAGAGGGCCAGATTCGGGTAACAATATACATACTTACCTGACCTCAAACCATTGCCCCCTATGCCTTCCTTGCAAGAAATAAGGGACAGTTTCTGGTCATCATCAGTTCACATCTGACCGAAGAGCAGGAGATTCGCTTGCTTAATGTTTTAGAGAAAAATTGCAAGGCTATAGGCTGGAGATTGTCTGATCTTGCAGGGATAAATCCAGCCCTTTACTCACACCATATCTACTTGGAGGATAATGCTAAACCCTCCCGTGAATGCCAACGTAAGTTGAATCCAAACTTACGGGAAGTGGTTAAGACTGAGATCGAAAAATGGTGTAAGGCTCCTTTCATATATCCCATCTCAGACTCCAAGTGGGTGTCGCCTTTGCATGTCGTTCCAAAAAAGTCGGGACTTCAGATTATCACCAATGAGGAGGGAGAAGAGATCACGACATGGATATCAACGTCGTGGCATGTCTGTGTGGATTACAGACGCCTGAATGCTGCAACGAAGAAGGATCACTTTCCGCTGCCTTTTATTGATCAAAGCTTGGAGAGATTGATAGGGAGAGAATACTTCTGCTTCTTAGACGGGTACTCGGGCTACAATCAGGTAGCCATCACCCCCGAGGACCAGGAAAAGACTACTTTTACATGTCCTTTCGACACATACACATTCAAGCACATGCCTTTTGGGCTTTGTAATGCCCCCGACACTTTTCAGTGATGCATGATTGTGATTTTTGCCTAAATGGTTGGCGATTTCCTGGAGGTCTTCATGGATGACTTCTCCGTCCTTGGTGATTCATTCGATGATTGTCTAGCACACCTGGATCGAGTCCTCCAAAAGTGTAGGGAAGTGAATCTGGTGCTCTCTTGGGAGAAAAGCCATTTCATGGTAAAAGAGGGCATTGTATTGGGGCATGTCATCTCCAAGAAGGGAATGGAGGTTGACCTGCCAAAGTGGATGTAATCAAGAAGCTCGAGCCACCTACCAATGTGAAACAAGTACGGTCTTTTCTGGGGCATGTCGGATTTTACAAGACATTTATTGAGGATTTTTCAAAAGTTGCCCGATCGCTAGCTGACCTCCTAGGGAAAGACACCGAGTTCCTAGTAGATCGTAAGTGTATTGAAGCCTTTGAACTACTCAAAAGGAGGATCATTGAGACTCCCATCCTACAAGCCTTCGACTGGTCTCTTCCCTTCGAGATCATAATAGACACATCCGATTTCGCAATAGGGGTTGTGTTAGGACAAAGAAAAGATGGAATTCTGTATGCTATTTACTAAGCAAGCAAAGTTTTAGACCCTGCTCAGAAAAATTACACTGTGATCGAAAAGGAAATGCTTGTTGTAGTCTTTGCCTTGGAAAATTTTCGATCTATACTTCTAAGATCGAAGATGACAGTTTACATAGATCATTCTGCCATTAGATACTTAATGGCAAAAAAAGACATAAAAGCGTGACTCCTTAGGTGGATACTATTTCTTCAGGAATTTGATTTGGAGATTAAAGACAAACCTGGGGTTAAGAATGTCGTGGATGATCATTTATCAGGGATACTTTTTTCTGTAAATACTGCATATTTGATTCCATCCATAAATCCATTTTCTTCTCTATAAGTTCCAGTATCGATAAGAATTCTAGTTCTTATTGTTCATATGTTATGGTATGAATATACCATACTTGCTTTCCCTTAACTCTCGTCTCCGCAATTTTCGAGTAATGCGCTCGAGTCCTAGCACTTTTCTCTTTGACTTTTCTCTCTACTTGAAAAATATATTCCGTCAATGGATGGAGAATATGCTCGAGTCCGCTTGAGACTCGCTTCTTAGCTCTAAGTATTCTGAGAAGTCAGCTTGCATTTCTTTAAGAAAATCATTTGAGAGTTTATGCGAGCAGGTCCGCTTTCTCTTTGACCCTAGCCTCCTTCTCCGTTCTTCTGAGTGCTCGGTCCATCCGTGAAACCTTCTCAGACGTGAAACCTTCTCCGTTCTTTAACAAAATCCCTGAATCTGAATCCATCCGTGAAACCTTCTCAGACGAGTCAATTTCTACTATTGACTCGCTTCCATGGTATGGCGACATGGTAAACTATCTCGTCTCCAAGAAAGTTCCTCAGTGTTGACCCAAGAATAAAATCGATCGACTCATATCGGAAGCCGGACACTACCATTTGGAGGATTCGTTCCTTTTCTTTGAAGGACCAGATTGCATATGGAGAAGATGTATTCCTCAAGAGGAATACCAAAGCATCCTCAATCTCTGCCATACCTTGGAGGCATGAGGACATCATTCTGGGAAGTGGACTGCTAAGAAGATACTACAATGTGGATTTTACTGGCCGATCTTGTTTAAAGATGCTTACAATTTGGTAGGTCATGCCCGGTCTGTCAGAGAATGGGAGGGACCATTGGTCCCAAAGATGCCATGCCTATGCAACCAATGATCATTTGTGATGAATTCAATGCATGGGGCATTGACTTCATGGGCCCATTCCCTAATAGTCAAGGATTTGAATATATTCTTCTCGTGGTAGATTATTTACCTTGGTGGGTGGAGGCTATCCCTACTCGAGCAACAGGTAACAAAACTGTATGCAAGTTTTAGAAAGATCACATTATTTCGAGGTTACAAATCCCAAAGGTATTAATATCTGATGGGGGTATCCACTTTGTCAATCGAGAAGTGAAGAAGTTGATTAAGAAATACGGCATCGAGCATCGTGTCGCTAGTCCTTACCATCCACAATCCAATGGCATGGCTGAGGTGTCAAACAGGGAGGTTAAAGGAATTTTAAAGAAGCCCGTCTGCCCTAACAGGAAGAACTGGTCCCAACTCCTGGACAAGATTCTATGGGCTTATCGGACGGCTTATAAGACTCCATTGGGCACCTCCCTGTTTCGAATGGTATATGGAAAGTCGTTCCATTCGCCCACAGAACTCATGCATAAATCAGAATGGGCAATCAAAAAGATTAATCGGATCTATCACCAAGGAAAGAAGAACCGAGAGATGGATTTGAATGAACTATCCAAAGTCCAAAATCATGCTTACGAAAACAGCACCATTACAAGGACAAAGTAAAGAAATGGCATGACAAGAACATTCGAACAAAGACCTTTGTCCCAGGGTAGAAAGTATGGTTATTTAATGCAAAATTGAAAAATTTTCAAGGTAAATTGAAATCAAAATGGGCGGGACCCTTCATCGTAAGAGAGGTACACAATAATGGAAGTGTTGAGATCTCAAAGACTGCAGATAGCATACAAACATCTATAGTCAACAGTCAGCTACTTAAACACTTTGTCGAATCCAATGAGCAGTTAGTGCAAGTAGAAGAGATCTCCTTCACTCAGGGCGTGGCTTTTGACGAAAGACTCGAACTGCACAGATAGACAACCTCTTCGAATCCACTACTCTTCTCTATATCCATCAACCTGCTCTCGGTTCTCCAATACTTAGTATAAGGGGACTGATATCATTGTACTCATTTCATGCTTTTCTTCTATGTTTAGTCCCTAAAAAGTCTAAGTATTGGGGGCACATGTCGACTTCTATTATTCTTGACTCAACTATACTTAGTACGTGCTATGTCGACATTTCAATTTGTGCCATGAGGACATAGCACGAGCTAAGTATAGGGGGATGTGTCTGTATATATTCTACTTTATCCATAGCTCGTACTTTAATCGTTTTTATCTAACATCGGGGATGGGTACAAGTAGTGTATATTATGTATATAATACTAAATGCTTTATGTATATAATACATGTTTTTTTTAAAATTTTGCATAAAAAAATTCACTAATGGTCTTGCATTTATTTAAGCATCTCATGCATTCCTTGGTTGATATATTCCTGACACATTCACTATTACTCAAGACTTAAGGATTTTTAGGACACTTGATTTATGAGATCTTGAGAATCTGAGCAAGCCAGCCTTAGTCATTAGGGTTATGAACTTAATAATCAACACTTCCCTAGTTTGAAATATTTGAGCGCTATATTGCACTCTTCATTTCTACCCTCCAAAGAATATGATCAGCATAATCACGTTCACAACTGCATGATTGATGAGATGAGTTGAGTTATAACTTGAGGAACTGGGACTAGAGATTTGAGTTTAGATCCGATCTAATGATGCTCGAGGATGGGATAAAGTTAATAAAGGCTTCAAAAAACCTGAGTGTCAGCAAAATCCTAGCCCGTATGTGAACAAGTTCATATGCTATCTTTTTGATATTTACCTATGTGTCAGGGTGTGATGAAACTTAATGAAAATTATTGATCAGTATGCGACAACTTTTGGTAAAAGCAGTGGAGCTAGCCAACAAAAGAAAAGAAAAAGAAATGTCAAAGAAAAGCTCTATCATCCAAAGTCAAATTACAAATGAACTTCCACCAATGGCGAGCGTTCCCGAACATTTTCAAAGTGTCCACTTGGACCAAGCGCTAATTAGGACCATGGAGTCAGACTGACACCATAAAAGGGCTCTGCACCATAAGCGATACAAGTCTGGGTGTTGAAGGTATCTTAGATACTCAAAAGAGACACACCCCGGTGTACTCCCATAAAAACAAGTATAGACGACTCCAAATTCTCTTGATGAATACATTGATCAACAAAATAAAAATATACTTGTGTTGAGTAATAAGACACTCGAGAGGCACCTTGTTTCAATATGAGGAGGAGAAAATTAGACACAATCCTATGCCCTCCATCATCTGGTCGTCCATCTACACTTTCAAGTCTGACAAACTAATGAGATGGTTGACTGAAGCGAGAATAGACTTATTCCCTAGTGTTGAGGATTAGGTCTAGAGGAAAGTCTATTGGATTGGAACTTTGGGTGATGTCTCGACTTGACTCTCATGAATGCAGTACACTAAAAATCATATCATTATATTATATGTACAAACAGAGAGTCTGAAAATTAGAAAAGTTGGATTCCTTCTGATTAAAGCATGGTTGAGCCCAGAATTTTAGGATCACTCAAATTAAGGGTCTTCTATGAATTGAGCCTTGAAAATTCACATGCATAGTTAGAGATGTATTCAACTAGCTCATTCATTCATTGATGCTTGGGGACGAGCATTGTTTAAATATAAGGGTATGATGAATCTCGTATTCATCATGCTAAAATTGGTCAATTAGGCTATGTTCCCAAAATTCACATGCATTTAATCATCAATAGAGCATTATAAGCATTCATACATGTGTAAATAATATTTGCATTTCATCATGCATAATTGCATTAAAAATTCCAAGCGTAAATTAACTTAAAAAGACGCTAACTTCTCATATTTTTAGTTAATTCATCCTAACTCCGATCGATCCCAAATCACCTCCATTGTGTAGATATTACAAATAAGAATAAATAAAAATACAAAAAAATTATTAACTCAAACAAGTGTCAAATAATACCAAAGTCTAATTTCACATGTGATAGACTAAAACACACATATCTCTAACATATAGTGTCCTATTTTGGTCTACTCACTTTTAAAGTACTCCATTTTCAAATATCTTCAAAATAAGGCCAATTTCGTAAAATTCGGAGCTTATATGTGAAAGTTGGGTTTTGGGCCTCGTTTGCGCATTTTAACTTTTTGCTATTTTTGACCTGAGTTTTTATGTACATAATTAGCCCTTTTAATTTTATTCTTTCTTCATTTGTGTTCTTTGATGAAAGTTTTATTTAACAGCATAAACATGCAAATCTAGATTAAAACAAAAATCAAAGAATCTGACTGTGTTTGGGTGTCTGTTGTGAGTCTGTACACAAATCCTGTATTTCACACTTCTATTTTATTTTCATATTTTCTTATTTATTAAAAATCCAAAAAAATAGATTAGTGTGTAATTAATTTTCTGGTATTTATCATATTTTTTCTAGATTTTATCCTCTTTGAAACCACCAAAAAAATTACAAAACCCAAAAAAGTCGTTTTTCTATACACATGGAGAACCACCAAAAATACCACTTCGCACAGATGATCTTTTTTGCTCCTAGGTCCTTCATAGAAGTTGTTGATCTCGACGAGATGAACAATTTTTGTGAAGGAAATTTTCGATCCGAGGTCTCCTCTTATTTCCTTTTATTTTTCTTTCCTCTTTAATTTTGAAAATATTTTGGGGGCGCCACGTGGAAACCCCTACCTACTTCACTCTCTCCTCGGGTCACGTGTCCAGCACGTGACCCCACCTTCTCCTACCTCCAGTCATTTCCAAACCATTCCCCGCTGCGCGCAATGCCCTGCACCACTTTGGCTCGGCTGTTGCGCCCCCTCCACCTTCGCGTAACGTCACCCAAGGCTGACCCCTCCTCTGCATGTAACCGTCACCACCCTCGTCCCTGTAAAGCCCTGCCGCGCCTGGCCATTCGAGGTATCTGCCATCTTCAGCAAGTGAGGAAGAACGCGACTGACGATTCGTAATTCCAGCCTCTTAATAAGTCATTTTAAAGCGTTGTAGTTGGCCGAATTGGATTCATCAAAGAACCGTTTAATTAATATAATCAATTAAATCAAATGGTCCATTTATATTTTACTTGGGCAAGCCCAAGGTCGAACTCAGGGAAACAAGCCTCTCTTGTATTATTTGGACTCAAATTATCTAGATTAAGTGTTGGATTAATAATCGTAGGTCGATGAAATGCATGAAGACAAGACAATATGCATTAAGTAAACAAGAACAATGCATTTTTTATTTGATTTTTAACATGAAAATAGATGCAAATAAATGCAATGCAACAAAATATACCCTAATTATAGACAAACTTGAGTTATTTAATCATAGGTCAAATCAGGGTCAATTAATGAAGCTATCTTCATTTATGTAGAAAAACAGGCATGCGAAGCATTACACAAAAGACACTTAGCTAATAAAATAATACATCAAAACTCATAGCGTCAAATCTGAAATATAAGCATGCCATCAAGAAGACAATGAAACGAGCTTCAAAACGCCACTGAAATCGACTCAATCAAAGCTAGGACACTCAAGATATGCAAGCATGAAGACATAGGCATAAATGCAAGAAAACATAAAAGATAAATAACAAACAGATCCCTGAGAGGGACTAAAATACAAATAAAACAAAGTTCGAGACCTTTCCTGTAAATAAACCACACGCTCGGGAGTATTTTTGTAATTATTAAAACCCTCAAGGGTATAGGTGCAAAATACCCCAAACACACGTGGTTTGCACTTGAGTTCTGGACTTATTTGCAAATGTGATAATATCTGAGGGTCTCCCTAGAATTTGCCCAGGTCGCATGGTCCTAGACTCGGATGACTTTGGAGATTCGGTGCTGGCTCAGGAGTAGCCTCGCTTTGGATATGGTTCAGAGCCTCGAGGTTTGGAGCTCAGGACCGGAGCAGACACATGGGCCCATCTGGACCACCCGATCTTAACGATTGGATGGTATCTGTACATTCGAGGAAGTGTAGCGTGGCCCAATGATAGCTGTTTGATCTTCATCATCTGACGGCGCATGTGTGTCGAGTTCATCGAATCCACCACCTGCGGCGGAGTTGGCTGCGCTCCGGTGATGAACCTCTGGCTCTGCCTCCTTCTAGCGACCATGTTGCTGCTCTATGAATACATCTGGATGGTCGGACATCTTCGCTGAGGAGTGGGGCAACCACCGGATCTCCTGCAGAAGGCCATTAGTTCTCTGAAGCCAGAGACGAAGCTGGCGAAATTTACTCCGATGAAGCTCCGACCATTCATGGCATTCACCTGCATGAATTAGTCCAACATAGCCGAAGCGTGCAATTGAGAAGTGCAAATGATTGTGAGTGAGATGAACGACCTTGGAGGAGTGGAGAACATGGTGGCCAGTCGTCGTCTCCGGCGAGATTGACAGAGAAGGGGGTCGTAGTGGTCTGGGGTCATGGAGGAAGGAGAAGGGGATCTATGAGTAGCGCGTGAATGGGGAAGGTGTGGTGAAGCTCACGAGGCGGTTAATGAATGATGAAATGGTGCGGAGGAGGCTAATTAAATTAGAGAAGACCGAGGAATGTACAAGAAGGAGGATCGGGAAGCTTACTTGAACAATGGCGGACGAAGGGCTTGTTGAGTGTCTGGAAGACTCTCCGGTCATCGCCGGACGACAGCTTGGCAGAGGTGGATCTCCACAGGGCTAAGCCTACCATGGCTTAGGGTGTCACCGGAGGCTCCGCCTTTGTTTCTACTTCAATCCGATCTCCCCCTATCACGGGGAGGCGGAGATGGGCTGGGTGGATCCTCACATACAAGTGGACAAAAGGTGAAGTGGGAGGAGGCATGTTATTTGAAGGTGGAGCATAGAGGTTCAGATGGTGGAGGACGTGGATTGAGTAAGTGTCGTGGAATGTAGGAGAGAAGATCGTGGGTCGCATGTATGCTCGTGAGGACGAGGGTGGATAGGGCAAAGTCATGGGGAAGCTATTAAGTGGTGGAGATGACTGAGAAGGTGGTAAAAATTGAGAAGAGGCGACGAGTTGGAAAGCTGTAGATCGTGGGAGAGAGACGACCGGAGGAAGGGGACGATGCCTTAGCCGTTGGATCTCGCAATCCAACAACTGAGATATAGGCGCTACTGAGTGGAACCGATCATTCTATGGTTGGTGGATCGAAGGGCTCTGGAAGAGCCATGTGGCGAGGCAAGAGAAAGGCAGGAATGGAGGGTTGTGATGGAGTCCATGTCTTCACCGGATGGTGGAGATCAAAGCACGGATGAGCGGCTGAGATGGAGTCCTCTCGAAGTTGATCGTGCGGCTAGAAGAGTTACACGTGGCATGAGGAGAGAAAAGCACTAACGGACGACCATGATGAGATCCTTAGCTTGATCAAAGGGTTGACGTTGGTTATGGGAAAGCACGACTGGGATTGCATACTCCAGACAGCAATCCAACGGCTGCTGGATCATGGTGTGTGGCGAGAAGAGATGCAGCCACGTGGCTCAACCAGAAAGAGACACGTGGCCCAATCAGATTATTGTGACGAAGAAATGATTTATGAGGGGGTAGATGGCCGAATATGGAAAAACTCAAAACATGAAAATTGTAGATCTCGATGAGATCAACAAGTTTCATGTTGATCAAAAATAGAGATGAGGTCAAACAAAGGTAGAAATATTTTCGAGAGCGTTTTTAAGGTAAAAAACACCATGAATTTTAATTTTGCCATTTTTTGTATTTTTAATTTATTCAATGACTCTAATATTTATAGGGATTTGTCTGGTTCTTATTGACACTTAGTCCAAGCTAGGAGGTTAATTTCAGCAAATTAAGAGCATGAAACATGGTTTCATCAGCGACCGCAGAAGGTAGTGACAACACCCTGTCATTCCGTCAACGAGCCTTGACCTGCAGGCGTGATCCAAGGTGCGCACTTCGTGCCCTTGCCGCTACTCCAGTTCCGTGGAAAACTGAGCACCCCTCTTCTTTCGTCGGAGAGGGTTTAGCCAAGAAGGACGCAAGCTTCGTCCTCCTCTTCCCAGGTTTTTACTCCGCCCTTCCCCTCTCATCACTTTCTCTTTGATCGTAATCCCGTCACCGGACTTCCATCTCGACTCTTGCAAAGAGTCGAAGACCCTCATCCTCCGTAGACTCTCACCTTCGCCATCAACCGTGACCGTCTTGACACCCTCCACCCTCCATTTTCCTTGCTAACCCCTCGCAGGTACAACCTCACCGCACTTCGCCTTCACCGCATCATCTCCGCCCGACCTCGCTCAGCCATGACGATTCACAACTGAGCCCTCGCCGCCGCTCTTCGCTGATGGCCGCACCAGCGCCACCATGCCTCCAGGCTCCGTCGGTCGTGTGTCGACCGGCCGAAGCCCCCAGTCGTCACTTCGAGCCGTGGTTCACCCTCGCCCTCGCCTCGTACAACTACCGTCGGATCAGGTAGAGCAACCCTTGATCCGACGGATATCCCGAGGACACGTCACACCCCCGAGCCAAACCTCCAGACCTGCGGCTCGGGACAACCAAACCTCCAGATAGAAGCCACGTGGAGCTTCAGTTCCCGAGACTCTGCCTCAATGCCTGAGTCTGAGGTCCATCCATCTGAGTCTTTGCCATGGACCGAGCCTCTGGTTCGGGGTCCCGAACCTCAGCCCCGGGCCCGAACCACAAGCTCGGTCCCTCTGAGCCTCTGGGCGCACGTGCGACTCACATGCGTTGGAGGTAAATAGCAACAAATCCTCCTTCAGTTTCAGATATTGCAGATATACTCTTGCTAGGGGTAAATTACAGAAAAGCCCCTCCAACTTCTCAAAATTGCAGATAAGTCCCTACAGGGACCATTTTGAAAGAAAATCTTTATTTTATTTACATTTTAGTCCGTACAAATTCATTTTAGCATATCTTTATCATACAAACTCCTTCTTTAGCATATAATATGTCAATTTAAAGCTATTTCCATGCTCTACCACTTAGCATAGTTTGTGGACAAATCTGAGGGTGTCTATTGATAATTATTATTTGAGGATCTCTGTCGACATATGCAGGCTAATATTGACATATTTGTGCTTGAGAAGTTAACGGTATCTTTTGCAGGAATTCGGATGAGGATTTCAATTTGATTAAATTCTTGTAATCTTTGTTGATTATTCTCAATAGTTTAATTTTTACAGGGGATTAATTTAGATTTATTCCTCTAAGATTATTGTCTACTATTCGAGGAATTGAATCAAAGAAATTTGGAGGCCATATATTTTGTTTCTGAGTATCAATTGATTATTAACCTGAAGCATTGAGTCAGTTTGAATATCTCTTGAGTTCAATACTTTGTGATTTATGATTAATTTTGCAGAATTATAGATCATATTATTTGGTGATTTAATACATTTAAAATCACAGATCTTCGGCATAATCTTCTCTGTTTATTTTCTTTGCATCGCATCTTCATCGTTGCATTGTATTATATTTCCGTAACACAGAAATTAACCAAACATTATTTAATTATTTAATTTATTTTAAAACCACACAACTAAGAATCATCGTTTCCTGTGTTCGACCTTGGTAGACTTGCCAAGTAAAAATATTCCACAACATTCAAATGATTGTAGTTTTGGATCGACCAAAATTCGCCTCCTATACTACAATTTACGATTATTAAAGAGGCGGATTTCACGTTCATCAAGTTCTTAGCATTTAAAAAGACTAAAAACTACATAAAAATATCAAAACCCCAAAATCGGTGTTTTTAACCCCTTAAAAATACCCCCAAAAATACTTTTTGTACAAATGACCTCTTTTGGCTTTTTGTCCAACATGAAACTTGTAGATCTCGTCGAGATCTACAACTTTCATGTTTTGACGTTTTCCTAAATTTGCCTCTAAGTAATTCTTTTATATTTTTCTTTATTTTTCCAATTTCTGATTTTTCTATTGGGCCACGTGGTGCCCTCTAGGCCGCCCACGTGGCCCACCTCTTCTCTCCACCCGCCCTCTTCTCCAACCGTCAGATCCTATTCTAGCTGCCTCCATCATAGTCGTTCGTCCTTCACCTGTTCACAACAACCCGATCATCCTCCAGATGAAATCCTGACCATTCCACCACGCCTCAACCTCAGCCACTGATCTCCTCCAGATCCAAAGGCTAACCACCATCCACGTCACCCTTCCCTCATTCGCCCTTTGATCAAACCCACTCCGCATCCCATCCGTCCTTTGGCACTCCTCCCTCCAGCTGTTTCTCCTCACATCCGTGCCACCCCCTTCCTATTTTGAAGGCATCTCCACTCACCTCTCCCTCTCATAATGCCACCAACGTGTCACCCTCAGATGCATCTTTCTCTTGCACCCTTCACTAGTACCCTCCATCACTCCACAACATTAAAACACCTGTTACAACTCCGCCCGACCTCCTCCTGCAACATCCGACCCCCCTTCTATAAAACTTGACCTCCGCCTCTAGCTCTATTGGTCCACCAATTCACGGGCCAAGGCCCAGCCTCCGTCGTCTCCGGTGACAGCAGAGGATGACAATCACGAGGCGACGACAACCTTCTCCTCCCAGGTGTCGACCCATGGTCTCCGACCATGTCGCGGTGGCTCCACCCCACTCGAGCTCTGTGCCTTAGGCTGAGCACGTCGGGTGACGACACAGGCTTCGAATGAAGCTCAGCCCAAGCTCGCTCCTCCGCTAACCACCTAGTTCCATCTAGGCACGTTTTCCTTATTTTCTTCCCTTTTTCTCTGATTTTTCGCACCGCACACATCACCTTTCATCACTCATCGACCATTTCTCGATCTCCGCCCTACCACCAGCACCTTCACCGATGCCTCCGCTCATCCCTCTCCTTTCTCCACAACCTTCTCCGGTCCGACCCACCTCCTCCTCCACCGCACCGGAGGAGGAGCACATGCCATCACTCCTGTCGCCTCCACGGCCTCCATCCACCCCCATCTCACTTGCACTTCACGCGCACTCGCTTCGGCTATGATTAACATCTGCAGGTACATCAATGGCTGGACTCTGCAATGCCTCGCCAGTCTCGAGCACCCACTCTGATGACTAAGCTCTACAGTGCTACTCCAGAAACAATGAAGCTCTGCCTTGGCTCCAGGATCTCTGTCAGCCCTCCAGCGAGATTCCCCGACCTCCAGACGATCCTATAGAGCGCAGAGGAGCTACCGGCAGGTCGTCGGAACCCCACCTTCTCCGGTGGCCCACGATGGAGCATGAGAGTACATATACTGTCCAATCATTTCGATCGGACGACCATGATTAAGCCACATGGTCGAGCTGAGCCTCCAGTAGAACCTCCAGGCTCGGGTCTTCCAAACCTCGCGTCGAGCCTCCATTAGACGCCACGTGGCCCAAGCCTGCGTTGGCTCCCGAGCCTAGCCCCCTCACGTACCCCCTAATGTGCAAAGCTGGGTAATTTACAAAGAAGGACCTGGATCTTTTGGTATTTGTATTTTGGTCTCCAAGCACATGCCCTTAACGTGTGCGCCTAGGTATTTTACATGGAGGCCCTCACAGCTTATGGAAATTACACTTATGCCCTTGTGCACATTGGGAATTTATAATGGGGCATAGGCAGTTTTGCAAAATTGCAAATAGGTCCTTCTAGGGACCTATTTGTAATTATTTATCATTTTATTTCTTTCATTTTATTTACATTTATGCCCCTGCATTGTTTTCTTCATAACTTGAGCATCGTAGGTCCAAATTATATGATTTTAGGGTCATTTATCCTTGTTTCATCATCTATTTCCTGGCATATTTAATTTTTCCATCTAACACCTTTTTAAATGAAGTGATTTTTTTTAAGATGATGTCTCTTGCTCAATTGCCTTGCCATAAAATAGATGTTTGCTCATATTGTTATGCTAAAAAATGATTCTGATTTCAAACTACAATCCGTTGCTCAATTTAGTGATATTTTTAGGGCATGTTTGTAATCCTTTATTTTGCATGCATTACCCTTGCATTTATCATTCATTTGTCTCATGCATCACTCAAAAATTGCATCTAAAAATCAACTAAAAATTACATGCATCATCTTGCGTGTCCTCTAGCATGTATCTGCATGAAGGCCTTAGAATTGAGAAATTATTCACACAAGCTCTTAATTGGCCAAAATTCGATAGATAAAATGGACTAGCTCGTGTTCCTGTGTTCGACCTTGGTACACTTATCAAGTATAAATTTTCCACAACATTCAAACAATTGTAGTTTTTTGTTGAATCATTTTTCGCCTCCTATGCTACAATTTAAGATAATTAAAGAGGCGTATTTTCGAGTTCATCAATGTACAAGATCTTAAAGAATTTATGAAAATGTTATATAAACAACAACATACTTGTCAAAGGGGAGTGTATAATAACAGTGAATTTGGCAAGAAATTGGGTGAAGAATGTGAGGATATGATGAGTCGACAATTCATTATCTTTATTCCTTCATTTTGGCTTTAAAATCCCTTATAAGACACATGGAAATATCATTAATTACCATTTCTTAACAATCTTGCATTATATGTTAATATTGTACTATTATAACTTATTTTAATCCAAGAAAGAAAAATAAGGTTGTATCTATGTAATAAATACAAACTGATCATGATCCTGAGAATAGGTCAAGTATTGGCATAATCGATAAGTAATAAAGTAGAGGGAGATAAGGTCCATAACCTATAAAAATATCAAAAATCCCAAGTCACAATGTACAAATTCGACATATTCATTATACACGTAACTTGTACTATTTTATATGTCATTAAATGAAACTCAAATAAAAATATTTTCTTCATGAAACTTGTGCAAAAAATGTATTTTAAATAATAAAAATATTTGCAAAAATAAATCATGTATAGAATAAAAGGTGCAACACTCAGGAAAAGCCTTAAAACCAGAATTAAAAGCTTATATCTTCTCCATATGAACTCAAAATGAATCAAACCCACTTTCATTATGTTTAAAATAAAATAATCTTTTAAATGAGAGCGATTTCATAAAATTTGGAGTTAAGATGTAAAGTCAGCTTTTTTATAGTGTCCTTGTACTTGTACACATGTGCATTATATGTATTTATTTTTAATTTTTTATATTTGTACATATTCTAATACATATAAATAAAAATATAGAAAGTTTAAAAATAATAAAAAATAAGAATGTTTAATTTATTGGTATAATATACCTATATTTTCATATGTCACTATTTATTTGTACCAATAATTAAACCCATAAAATAAAAAATGTATTCGTAACCGTTAAATTACTATTTAAATAAATAAATATAAAATATTATGTATTGTAAAAATAATTATTTAAAAATATGTATATAGTGTATATATGTCTTCTACCTGTAAATACATGTATTTTAATAATTTAACCTTGTAAAATAAATTATTTTATTTATTGAAAATCACTAAAAAATAGTGTATTAAATTATAAACAAGTTTATTCAAATAATTTTTAAATTTAAGTTCATTTTATATTTATTTGTATTTATATTTATTATTTTAATTCTTTTTTGTCCTTTTCTTTTGGATTCACTTAGGGCAGATTCCTATTGGTTGGACTAGGTTTGTTGATCCGAGTCAACTGCCCCTCTCCTCTTCCACACGATTCCAACTCTCTGACCCACCTACTTCACCATTTATTCCTGATCATTTCCTAACATTAGTAAATCCGAAACTTGCCTCTGATTAGCAAACGTGGATTATAGATCCGTGTCCAATTAATTTTTTGCTATTTTCCCTCGGTTCGTGTGCCCTCTTTCCATTTGATTTTTATCTATCCTCACATCGTTAAAACCCCCTTCAGGCCTTCCTAGCTGATATGATCCGTCTTTGAGCCACTTTTCTCCTCACGGTCAAGCCCTAAGCGAAGAGCTTCATTATAGGAGGCTTTCCCAGCTATTTGGAACGTGAGAGGAGGAGCCGGCTAGCGAGATCCGACGCCGACGAACAACAGCTCCACCGTGTTGATGCTTCGATGGCAAATCATCACCGTCTGGAAGCGAGAACATCCCCAATCATTTCCCCTTAATCTATAGGTAACATTCGATTAGTTTAGTTTCAATTTCATCCAATATCTTTTGATTCCCATTGATTTCATTTCATAGCAATAGTCTTCAGATCCACCTCCGATCTGCTCGAGCGGATGCATACTTCACCTTCGATTCTAAGCTTATCCCACCCTCCATCACATCACCCTACTTCATGTGCTCTCCATCATTCTTCTAGAATTTGTCCATCGGATCTGATCATCAAATCAGATCTGAATAGCCGATCTGTTTCCTCCACGCACACAAGAGATCAAATCCACTCGATTCCACTTCTTCTGTGTTTGGAATAATACCTGGGCCACTGACTTGGTTCTTCGATCTTGATTAGCACATGCAGGTCCAAGAGGAGAGGCAACTGGAGCGATCTAGAGCAGCAATTGAACATCACCACATGAACAAGCTCGCACACATCCAAGTCTCCGATCAATGAGATATGGAACCTCATATCACATCTACCCAACGCAGAATACTACCAGGAGTCGATCAGTTCAATAAAAGCTCAGTTCCATCTCAGATCTACTGAGATCGGGTCAATTGAAGCTCGAAGAGGATGCCATTCATCGTTGTTCATCCAATACCACTTACATCCGTTAGATCTAAGAGGCCCATCTCAATTTGCATCCACATTGTCGATCTATGCCAAATTTCAGACCCTTCGATCAGATTCAAGCATTCAATCACGGTCGCAAGTTGCCTTACTGCTCAGCAGGTACAAGGCACGTTCCCATGGTGAGTTTTGCCCCTTCTTCCCCTTTAATTTCCGCTACGTGCACTTTAGTCCTTCTTTGTATAAAGTCGTTGAAATAATTGCTGGATAGCCCTATGGTTGTTTGATTTGCTTTTGATCCATCTGAACCTAAGTCACGTGGCAATCCACGTGTGTGGAGGAATTGCATTTGTTACTGGAACATTATAGTTGTTAATAAATATGGAAAAGCTTTTGAATAATTGCATTTAAGTCCTGTTGAATTGAACTCATTACAGATAGAGGTGCTAATCGAATCGAATACCTTCGAATCTATTAGGATTCTGATTCAATTCATTATAAAAGTTTCGAATCCGAACTCGAATTGAATTTCAAACGAATTTACTAGCTTAAATCCAGATTCAATTCGTTTTGAGTTTCGAATATTCAAATTCGATTCATTTTATTTCAAATTTGCAATGTCAATTGATGTTTTAGAACTTATATAAAAAATATTTTATTATTAATAATATAATATAATATTTTATTGTATGATTCTTATTTTGAAAGTATATTACTAAGATAAGTTGAAAAAATTATAAAATCAAGGAAAATATCAAACCAATACAATACAATGAATAAAAGTACCTAGTTTTTACAACTATTATGTGTCCTTTACAATCTAAAGGGGGAATGGAAACGACAGTGTAAGAAATGTGGGAACATGAAAATAATGTGCGGGTGAGCCGGTGAGGATTTAGAATAACAATATTAAACATTTGATCTTTCCTATTATATTTTACAACTAATATTTTTTACTCTTTTTTATATTCAATATTTAGTCTTTAACTAATAGGATTATATATACATATATGTCTATTAAATTGGGTATGATTTAGAGTGCTTTGTATCCACTTAATGTCTCAAAATTTCTGAATAGCATGTTAAGATTGATTATTGTACTTATACAAAGTAACTCATACCTAAGCTACCATTGTTAGGCTAAAACAAGAAGTAAAGACATGAACTTAGATGTTTTGTATAATTGATGCATGAAGGAGGCCACATCTCTAACTCATAACCATTCGAACTTAGTTATAAAGAGGAAAAGAAAGAGATTGGGTCTCATTGGAGGTGGGGAGGGTGGGTGCTAATGTTGCATATACACGTCACGCATTGACAAGTCATATCGGTGTAGCGTAGGAGTATGGAAATCATAGAGGTGAATGTTACACATGATAAATCAGATCAATGGAGCTTAAATATGATTAGAAGTTTAAAATTAACCACTAATGATTGTAGTAAGCTGGTTTGAGAGTATCTTTAGTTGCTTGCACATGTTATGTTTAGTGATATAATGCAAATACTAAATCTTTCAATGTAAATTAAATGTAGTAGTTTTTTAATACATATTCATATATTTTTTTCTGTGTCTATTTACTTACACATGTCAACCTTTTGTACAAGAATATTCAGAAAAGATCCTAATCAACCCAGAGTGACATTACATGTATGCATATAAATATGTATGTATTATATGCTTATATATGTATGTAGTGTGTGTGTTTATATATATATATAAATACATTGACACATATATACACATATGTATGTATTTAAATATCGAATCGAATTATTATCGAACGAATTCAGGTTAATTCATGTTCGATTCATTTGGGAATCGAATCTACAAGTTAAATTCAAATTCAGTTCATTTGATTTTGAATCGAACTTTTTTCGAATTTTTATCGAACAAATCCTAATCGAGTTCGAATGATTTAGTTCAATTAGCAACCCTAATTACAGACTCACGTACTTTTTGGTTTATTTGCATACTTGCTCCTTACTTTGTTTAAAGTGTTAATAAATGATCTACAATTTTTAAGAAATTATAATTTAGTCTTTCCCATTGAATCACGTGTAGACACACGTGAAATTTTGGAATACGTGCATTACATGCCCGAGATTTATTCTTTTGTTAATAATTATGTGCAATTTTTTTGATTATTTGCAACACAGTCCCTACTTTGTTGCATTTTCTTTTTATATTTATTTGCTTGGATTAATTCATCTCATTGCTTAGAAAAATCTACAAAAAAGATCGTGTATTCTTAATAGTTATATCCAACTCAGATATTTTATTTTGGAGAATTTTATTCATTTTTATTACTAAAAATACAAAAACACATTATATCTCATTGTTTGAACATTAAAAGAGTCGTAAAAATTTGAAAACTTTTTGAAAAATCTTAAAAAATCACGTGAGTTAGTTTTACTATACTTTGTGATATGTACAGAAATCAAACAAAAGCACTAATAACTTATAAAAAAATCATATAAAATCGAAGAAAAATCAGGAAAATACTACCACCCCCGATGGATGGCCTTCTTCTCAGAATGCTGCCACCTAGAAGGAGGATGAGCAGAGATTGCAGAGATTGCCGCTACCTAAGATCCTTGCCTTATTATGATTCCCTCGTGTATATTCCCTCGCGCGTAGCTGCCGTTGGAGATCTTTGCCGCTTGGGACTGGTACCGCTTGGAGGGCTTTGAGGCATCGGTCTGGGTTCCGTCGACGACGTTGCATACCTATAGGGTGTCTCTTGTAGCCTGCATATGTGGTGTTGCAGGGAAGCAAGGGGGGATATTCTTCTTCGATTACTTGTGCATGGGTGTGGACGTATGAGTAAGGATGCACGATCGAAGTAGAAGGCATGACAACCAGGGGCTTTTGTTGTGTCGCACCAATGCATGCAGGTGGTAAGGGGTGGATGGACTGACTGCGTCAGAGATGGTGGATCGCTTGGGATCCTCACGTGACTATGTCGCCATCAATTTTTTTATCGGCCTGAAGTTTCATGAGGATTTGATATGCCTGGAGATTTGCTTGATATGCCTGGAGATATGTCACGACTAGGAGTTTATGCATCATCGCGTGCTTGCGCATCATGGGGCTCGTGGGCATGGCTTCGAGAAGGAGGAGCCAAACTGAATGATTTGGAGCAAGGGCGCGATGCCACTATGGGGACTGATCATGGTGTACGCACCGCATGGAGGTACGACGATTGTGAAAATCCCGAATACCGAACATGGACTAAAATACAAATCTTGACTGAGTCTAGATTTAATTGCAAAATCTATACTTGTCCAGTGACCAAAAAATGAGTAAGGAGTCCATTGTGTAGTGCTCGTCGAGATCTTTTCAACGAGTCCAAGAATGCAAAAGTTAGAGTTTGGCAGCCTGAGTTACAACTATTTTAGCGAAGATGAGTCCAGTTCTTATTCAGATCCGAACCTGAATCCGAATCCAAGTCAGACCCCATAAAATAGACCCTTCCTCACCCAAAACGCCCCATACCCAACTCCAGCCCCTTTCCTGCTCCCTCTCCCTCGCCAGAGCTCCACCGGAGATCGCCGGAATGTCCCGGATCGACGACCCAAGACCGCCTACGTGTAGAGGAGAGTGAGGTCACCCTCGGGGACGCCTTCATCCCACAATCGGAGCATCAACCGCGGCGCTCTTCGTTGGAGGAAATTACGAGGGGACGGAAAAAAATCCGAGGTGCGATGTACCCCTTCTTCTTGCTGTTGATCCCCACACGAATTGAACCTATATGTGTGATCATTAGAGCTTTAGGCATGCTTGTGTTATGGATTTTTAAGGAGCGTATACTTGTTGTAGTGATTGTGCGTCAACATCATTGGGTGTTATACCTGCTGTAGTGAAATCATATTGTGTGTCAAACATCCTTCTCCATTCCAGCATATTATAAGGTCCTTTGTCAAGTTCCTTCCTGTAAAACTTAGTATTATTCAGTAGCATCTCAAGTGCAGCATATAAATCTTGCTGTAGCCACAAAATCCAAGTCATAGTGGACTGAGCCTTGAGCCTCGACATTGTAACGCCATTCTTGTATATCAAATTGGGTGTGGCTAATCATGTCACAAGCTACAGTAAAATAGTGTACCATGTATCTGTTAGTACTAGGATTAGAGTCTCAGATATACACAATAGGTTAGGTACAACAGGGCCCTGACCTGTAGCTTAGTAGAGTTGATATAAAATCCCTGTACGTTCTACAGCTCAATATAATCTGTCTTCAAATTTTTACTACCAATCCAACCTGAACCTATTAATCTACCATCTGAGATGGATCCTTTGCTCACAGACTATGCAAGGAGAGATCATAAAATTTCTAATCCCCTCACAATATCAAGTTAGGGCCACAGTTCGAAAGCTTTGAAATGTATGGTTCTTGCTGGAGAGAATTTCCAGCAAAATTTGCCCCTGTTAATATATTCTATGAACATCCAGAAAAAGAAAAAAATGTGCCTGATTTGATTCAATCTTAATCGATTTAATCCTATTCCACCAATAGCAATTGCTATGGAGTTCTCAGGTGCTGAAAATCTAATTTGATCGGAAAAGTTTTGGCCTGTTATGTGACCAAAAGCTCATTATCACGAGTCTTGTGTACTGCTCTGATTCTGAGCATTTTATCCTATTTGGATTAGTGTGGTTCATTCAGGTGAAATGGCTTCAGTTTAGTTCAAGCGACGGAACCCCATTCTTAAGTCGAGCATTTCAATCTACAAGGAAAACCCAAATCATGTCTATGTGCCAAAGTTGTGCATACAAATTTGTATTCACAGAGGAACAACAAATGAAACTTCACCATTCAATATTCTCATGGTGATAACATACTGATATCTGGTCATGCTTGGTACTGGTCTCTGCTTTCAGAATATCTATCCATTCTGACCAACTTTCTCCAGATCCTTATACTATTTACATAGATCCTTTTTTTAGATCCTCTATTTATTCTGTCAGTTGAAATCTTATACTATGGTCCTCTATTGCACGTCACCATGAAAGGGACCTTAAACCTTTAAATGCACAGATGCACCACAATCAGTCTGAATCGCGAGGTACCTAAGTAAGCCTATCTCATTGGGAGTCCATTCCCTCCTTAATTAGGGAAAATTCACAGAATGTTCATAATTTGTTTATGATCTGTATACATGCATACACCCAAGGAATGTACTCAAGTAATAACATGATTTGTATGATTGGGTACCCATTGTGCATATTGTCATTTTGAACTTGATGGAAATAGACAGTAGTAGCACATGCATAAGTGAATCAATTCCAAGGTCACATCTACTCTGTGCAGTTAAACATAAGATACAAAGATCGCCCTATCATGCATCTCTAATCATTGCTACTATTTACAATCATGAGGACTATCCTAATGTGTGGAAAGTTTACGAAGATCGGGTAGTAGAGTAGTTACCGCCAAGGGAGGGGCTGCACCCTTAGGGCCTCGAGTAGAAGCCTAGATGACTGCGATCCCAACTGCTATTGTAGTTGCGATAGTTGGGGAACATGTTGCTTGGCACACTGAGGTGCTAATCTAATGGTGTTGGCCTCGGCACTTGCGTGTTTTAGCTCGGTGCTCGAGCGCGGGCCAAGTAATCATGGTTGGTCGGTTAGTGTTTCGCTTGTCACTTAGAGTTAACACTCGTGTACGAGCCAATGCAGGCCACATTGGTCGGTATTCCGAGTGGGAGCGCTAAGAGAGAAGTTTCGGGAAATGTGGTTAAATGATGTTGGGAATGGGATATAATTCTCCTGGGCATAAGGAGGATTGAGTTAGTCGCGATGATTCACGAGTTAGAATCTAAATTGCGAATCGGAAGTACAATTGTGAAGTGGGGCTAAGTGGACGTGTTGGGAACTTAGTTAGGATGCATTGTACCCCATCACATGCCTACGGAGGCACCCCAACCCTAAGGCATCCTCTTTGCCTTAGAGTCATAGTGTGAGGTCTCATCAAGACCAAGACCACAGACTATCCATGAAGCTTAATTACTCATATCCATATCCAGATCAAATAATAATAATAATAATAATTAAAATGTAATTCTTTATGGGATCAGTTATCCATTTGTTCTTTTGCACACATTTAAATTATATCTTACTTGTTATTGTATAGTTGTTTATATTGTATTAAGCAACTTTGCTCATAACGTACCTACGTGTGGATCCACAGATTCACAGTAGTGACTAGTTGAAGACACCATCTTTTGTGCAGTTTCAACCTTTTTGTGGTACATTGGTTGGTAGATCTTTTACCGTTCCTTGTACGTAGTTTCTTTTTGAGAGACATGACATGTAATGTACAATTGTGGACATCTATATTGATGCTTACATGTATATTGTTGTGGACATAGAAATGGACAATGGAATGTCATGGAAATTGGTGTATGGAATGAATGAATGGAAATACAGGTTGTTGTGAACAGGTTGAATGCAAAGCGAGAATTTTTTTTAATTTCAATGCATGTTGTTATTTTCTCCTGCTTTTGTGAATGTCAAATATTCGAATGTGGAATGTGTGTGCATGGATTGGTTTGTCGAGTACCCAGATCTTAGGAGGACGGGCATTAGAGCGATGGCCTAGAACATGGCATGGAGTTGGGACTGATTGTCGGTGGCTTGGAGAATAGGGTTTCAAAAACCCTTGATGATTGTCAGACTCTTTGGAATTGTGTGGAGGCTGCTCCGCTTTTGAAATTCTTCAAAACTTGCTCAAGGTCGCACATGATCACAAAACAAAAAATACAGAAATTGGGGTTTCATCTGAACCCTTGAACTCGAATTTAAATAAATTACGACCATAAAAATCTTCAAGAATAAATCTAGAATTGAAACTCGAAGAATTAAACTGCAGAATCGAGTGCCCCGATACCATGTTAAAATTTAAACGGAAAGCATAATTAGAACAAGAACGAGCAAAATAAAGACATATAAATCATGGAATGCTCAACTTTAATCTCGAACCTTACTCCCTATGGAGCAGGATGAAGCCACATGAGAAGCCATCAAAGTATCAGATCATCTATTGAAGTTTCTCTATGAGTACAGGGGGTGCAGGGCTCCTTATACAACCCCACAAATAGACATACTCCCAAAAACAGTAAATGTGGGACCAAGGTTTTAAATGACAGATTTCGATTTCATTTCGATAAGCCTGCAAAGAGAAATTCGGTGAAATTTTAGTGAAATGTTCGAAAATTGGAGAAATTACTTGAAATTTTCATTTTTTTATAAAATTAAGATTTTCGATATTATTTAACTTAATAAATGAGATAGAAATGCACGTTTTTTTCACTAATAGTAAAATATTAACATTATATATTACATTAAAGTTCCATCCAATTTCTCCAACACTAAAAAAATAGTATGCTGCTTAGAACCAAAATCAATTTTGGAATCGAAATTAGAAGCCATTAGTTTCATCTCTTGAACACGGAGAGGACGATGACATGTGCAATAATAATTGGATAAAACATAAGCCGACAAAGAGTACTATATGTAAGAAATTGAAGATTGGAATGATAGCTTAGAACTTGTATCTAACCAAAACACTTTCAACTTAGAAAAATATGACACACACAAAAATCTTTCTAACATGTATGTCTAATAGATGCATTATATAGCTTGTGATCGTAAAATATATGCTATACAAGACATAAATAAATTAATTAATACCAAGAAACTGCATAGCATTCACAAACACAATCTATATCCAACATGATAGTTGGACAATACTTACAATCACAAGACTTGGGAGGTTGTTAACAACCTAGCAATCGCATAGCTGTAAGTATTCCTTGTAGTAGAGAGAAGCCACAAGAAAACAATGTCTTAAATTTCATATTTCGATTTTGTTTCGTCAAAGTCGAGAAAGAGAAATTTCAATGAATTTCGGTGAAATCGTCGAAAATCTTGAAATGATTTTAAGCTTGATTTTTTCAAAAAAATAACGTTATTAATACTCCTAAGTCAATAAATAAAATAGAAATGCATACTTATTTGTAAAATGGAATTGTAAATATAAGTTTTGAAGTAGTATTATTGCCATAATCATCATACATGTTGATATGTAGAGAAATATATTGCCTAGAGTCAGAGTTATATGCTAAATTGAAAGCAAAAACATGATAATCACCTCTTCAATAAGAATGAGGTGACACATATAATAACTAATAATCAAAACATATATATATATATATATATATATATATATATATATGAAAATAAAGAAAAAACAAATAAATATTAATCTCTTCAGTTAAACTTGAATTTAACTCTTAAATCTTGTGTCTAACTAATTTGATTTAGATTTAGATCTGAAATTTAGAAACTAACTAAAGAAACTTCTTCAAATAATGTAAAGTACTCTAACAACTCACCACATCGCTGAATAAATAAGTAAATTCATCAAAATATGGAAATTTTGATGGTAGCGAAGGGAATATTCCCTTATTTTTGTTCTTTCACCGAAATAACATGCAGTTTCGATGAAATTTTGTTGGCATTTCGCTGCTATTTCGTTGATATACTGGAAAATCAGTAGAGTTTCGATCTCGGTGACCTATAGAAATGGGAATTTCAGAGAAATTCGATGGAATTTCATTGAAATTTGAGGCCATCTAAACATTTGCGGGTGGTAGGATCTTGGAGAATTCCAATTTCTCCTCTATTATGTACTCCAACACTTATATTTATTTTTCAAACTTTTGCAGCTATAATTATTTTTATTTGATTCTAAGTATTAACTCCCCTTTATTTTTGCGTTTAATCTTTCTTCAAACAGAGCACTTCTCCCGTAACATTTCTCCCCCTTTCTTCCAATACCTCACTAAAACAATAACACTTCTTCTCCCCTTTTTGTCATTATCAAAAAAGATTTACCCTAAACTTCTCCTCATATGTTAAGGAGTTCTTGCCTCTCTTTTTTTGTTTGAATTAAATGATTAATTAGATTTCCTTTTTGTAGATGTTTAATTTAAAGGGCATTTTTTTTGGAGATGTCACTAGGTTGACATAAACCTAAGAGTCTGAGATAGACAAATCTATCAAGGTTTAAGGGTTTGATAAATATATCAGTAAGTTGATCTTCTGTGTTTACAAAGTCTAGGTGAATTTCTCTTTTTTAGAATATAATCTTATAGGAAGTGATGTCTAATGTCAATGTGTTTAGTCCTAGAGTGTAATACATGAATTTTATAAGAAAGGTTTATAGCACTTGTATTATCACACATGATTTTAACTTTTTTTAACTTTAAAACAATGTCATTTAAGGTCTGCTTCATCCACAATACTTGCGAACATGAAAGAGAGATAGATATATATTCAGCTTGTATTGTTGATAGCGCTAGCTTAGAGTACCAATAAACCATCACATTTCTAAGGAAATGACATGTTCCACTAGTACTCTTCCTATCAGTTCTAATTTTAGCATAATTAACATCACTATAAATTTTTATTTCAAGATGTGGTGATCTAGAGCAAAACAAGCCATAATTATAAGTATCTTTCAAGTATTTTAAGATCCTTTTTATATCTTTCAAGTGACTTTCTTTAGGGATCGATCAAAACCTAGCACACAAACAAGTACTAAACAATATGTCTAGCCTACTAGCAGTAAGATACAACAACGAACCAATCATACCTATGTATTGAGTCACATCAATACCATTATCCTCTTCATCTGCATCAAGCCAAGCTTGAGCTCTCATTGGTGTCGTATTTCCTTTAATACTCCTCATTTCAAATATTTTGAGAAGATCCTAAGTATACTTTGTTTGACTTATAAATATCCCTTGAGGTAGCTATTGAATCTGCAAGCCTAGAAGAAATTGAGTTCTCCTTTGAGACTCATTTTAAACTCCTCCTACGTCAACTTAACAAAATCTCTACACAAATTTTCATTAGTAGATCTGAAAATAATATCATCAACATATATTTGAATTATTAAAAGATCATTTGATTTTTTAGTAAACAAAGTTGAGTCTACTTTTCCAATTACAAAGTTAAAAGATAACATAAAAAATTTAATCTATCATATCATGCTCTTGATGCTTGTTTTAGTCCATATAAAGCTTTGTTTAATTTATAAAAAAATAGGATTATCTTCATCAAAAAATCAAGTGGTTGTTTAACAAAAACTTCTTCTTTTAGATAACCATTAAGAAAAGTACCTTTTTACATCCATTTGATATAATTTTATATCTAATTGTGCAGTATAAACAAGTAGCATTCTACTTGATTCTAGTATGGATACATGTGCATATGTTTCATTACAATCTATTCCTTCTTGTTGGTTCGAACCTTGACAACTAGTCTAGCTTTCTTCCTAATCACTTGATCTTCTCATTTGATTTGTTTTTGTAAACCCATTTGTTTCCAATTATTGAGGTATTTTGTGATTTTGGTACACGTTCCCAAACTTCATTTCTTGTGAATTGATTAAGTTCCTACATTGTTAATATCCATGATCCATCTTTTAGTGCATCTTCTATTTTATTAGGTTCAGTTTGTGATACATAAGTATCAAGTACGAAGTTAATATTAAGTTGAGATCTTGTTTTAACTTCATCTGATATTTCTCCAATTACTTGAGTTTTAGGGTGCTCCTTGTTAAAGATCCATTCTTTAGGTAGATTATGTTAGTATCTTTTATCTTAGTTATATCAATAAAAGTTTGTTCTTCATCTTCAATGACATTTTCTTGAGTATTTATTTCTTGTAAATTTTCATCAAATTTTATACGCATTGATTCTTCCACAACTAGTGCATGCTTATTAAACATTCTATAAGCTTTACTACAGTTTGAGTAACCAATGAATATACATTCATCACTTTTAGCATCAAACTTATCTAAGTTATTTTTTATGTTAAGAGTAAAATATTTACTTCCAAAAACTTTAAAGTGGCTTATTTTGAGTTTTTTACCTTTATAAAGTTCATAACTTGTCTTCTTAAGAATTGATTTATTAATATTAGTACATAACATGCAATATTAGTAGCTTCTGCTCAGAAGTATTTAGGTAGAGCAGATTCTATTAATTATGTTCTAGTACATTCTTGTAAAGTTCCATTTTTCATTCTACAACACCATTTTATTAAGTATCTCTTGGAAAAGAATATTCGTGTTTTATTCCATATTTTTCATAAAACTTAGTGAATTGTTCATTTTCAACTCTCCTCCATGATCTGTACGAATTTTAAAAATTTCTTCATTATTTCTTTTTGAAATTATTTTGAAAAGTTTATGAAAGATTCTATTGTTTGATCTTTTGTTTTTAAGAAGATGGTCTAAGTGAACCCGGAGAGTCATCTACTATTATAAGATAATATCTACAATTGCTAAGGCTTTCTACTCTTGTTGGTCTAAACAGATCTAAATGAAGTAAGTTCTAGCAGTATACATATTGAAACTAAGTTTTTGCTCTTGATTGAGCTTTTGTGAAGTTTCTCTAGTGAGCAAGCATCACAGGGCGTTTTGAGGTTCATCCTATTGATATGCAATCCATTTACTAAGTTATTTCTAATCAACTTGTTTACGTACCTAGGGTGTCACCTAATCTTATGTATGAAAGATTAATCTCATTATTACTAGCAACTAAGCAATTATAGGAATTATCTTTGTTAAACTCAACAACATAAATATCTTTAAACTTTTTTCCAATTAACAAGGGTTCAAAACTAGATTCATCAAGAATTTTAAAGTAATATGATGAAAATAAAATATTAAAATCTTCATCACAAACTTGACTTACACTAAATCATGCTTTAAAACATTAACTAAGGGACATTATCAAATTACTAACTTAACTAATACATATGATACGACCCTTCTTGTCGTTTCCAAACGTGATTGAACCTCCTTCTTTACGTTCAAAGGTGGTAAACAACTTCTTGTCTCCTATCATATGCTTCGAACATCCTGAATCCATGATCCATCGGCTCCATCTTTTTCCTACAATAGTTGAGGTTGACATCATTCTTGATCCAATAGTTTTTGTGGCTTTTAATCTTATTTGAGATAGTATGAACATCCAATTCTTGTAGATGCATTATCTCCACCTACAAAATAAATTTTAAGATCTTTTGCTACCCATCTTTTGGGTCCACGCGGGTTAGGCTTTTTCTCTCCAATTTAATTAAGCAATTTGTTATGAGATGATGAACAAGCATTAATTCCTACACCATTTTATCTCTAGATTTTCTTTTAGAACCTAGTAGTTTATCTAAATTCTCTTTTCCTTTAGTAAACCTAGCAATATTACTTACAAGCTTATCACAATTTAATTTAAGACTACTGATTTTTTTCAAGTAACATTTTTTAAGCAAGATGATTAAAGGTTTCTTTTTCAAGGGCTAATTTATTTATATTCTTTACTAATTTTTGATTTACGAATTTAGACTTTTCTAGTTCTATGAAGATTTCATGAAAAGCATCTAAAAGTTCAGCATAAGTTTCTTGAGTTACCTCATCTTCTAATAAGAGCCATGCTGATTCTTGTTCACTTGAGTCTGAGTCTGAGTTGCTTGAGTCTGAATCACTCCATGTGGCTTGAAATGCCTTCTTCTTGTGAATATTCTTGAACTTTTTGTTGGATCAATACTTTGTGTGTTCCATCTCTTGCTTCAATAATGAGCAATCTCTTCATATATGTCCCTTTTTCTTGCACACATAGCATGCATATGCATCTTCATTGTCTTCTTGTCTTTGACTTGAAGCTTCTTTTGTTGCCCATAAATTTCTTAAACTTTCTGACGAGTAGGACAAGATCTTTATAATTCATCTCTTCATCAGATGAGTCTTGGTTCCTGACATTGAAAGGTAGAGACTTTTTCTTGGCTTCATCGATTAGCTTCTTTGTCTTAATCTTGACTTCATCAGCTATCAGGTTCCCTACGAGGTCTTCCATGTCAATATCTTCTACCGCATTGGCTTCTTCTATAGTTGTTACTTTATGTTCCCAATTCACTTAAGAGTGAATAAATAATTTTCCTTTCCAATTCAATTTTAATGTTCTTCCCCAGAGCCTTGAGATTGTTCATGATGGTAGTGAACCTCATATACATCTCTTTGATTGTTTCTCTTTCATTCATCTCGAAGTTCTCATACTCCTTGGTAAGCATAGTAACGTTAGAACTTTTAACTTTGTGTGTACCGTCATATGTGACCATGAGTGTCTTCCAAATTTCGTAAGATGTCTTGGACTGAGAGACATGATTGTACTCATCTACGAAAAGAGAATAATAAAACACATTCATGGCTTTAGCATTCTTCTCTAAGTCCTTGATCTCAACATCTGTGAATTCCTCTACTCCTTTTTTCAGCGTTGGCTTCACGAAGATCTTTGTTGTGCATGTCCACATCTTAATATTGATAGACTGCATGTAGATCTCCATGCGATTTGCCCAATGGGAGTAGTTGGTGCCATTGAAGTAGGGTAGCTTCGTAATGGAGTAGGTTGTCCCGCTTGAGATACTGGATACATTTCCTTCTGCCATTTAGGACATGCAAGTAGGATGTTACACCTGCAAAACTTGAACCACTCTGATATTAAATGTGAGTTCGACATAAGGGGGGGGGGAGTGAATTGTGCAATATACAATTATTCAATAACAATATCCAAATAAAAAATAATTCACAAATCATAGTGATAGAATAATAACAAAGCACAAATTACACATTGATTTTTGTAAGGAAATCCAAGTGGGTGAAAACTATGACCCAGAACCCGTTCTAAGATTTTTCCTTTGCTATCTCGACGAAGCATGTTTCCACTATTCTATCGCTACTTCAACCCGAGGGTAGTACACTTTCCCATACATCTGTGCCCTTCCTTGGACAACTCCTAAAGGGAGATTTTATCTCTCATAGAAAAATGAATCCACAACTTGGATATCTACATAATTATGCTAAACAGAAAATAGTTTAAGATATGAAACTTGAATTCATGAGTTTTCAGACTTTTAAGCATAGAATATGCTCGAAAATGACGATGATCGCAGTAGAGCACATAGAGTGCAAACAGCTTCAATAATTAAAAAGCTTTGGATTGAAGAGAACTCGAGAGCACAGAAATGCTGTAAGAACTCAGATATCGCACAAAATGGTCACTTTTTCTTTTCTTTTGAGAGTATAAGATGTTTCTCTTAGTTGTATGTCTCAAATAATGAGCCATAGGGTCCCTTATATAAGGCTAGTCACAAAAGAGTCGTTGGTGTCAAAATGGAAAGTCCAATTTTTTTATTTTTAAAATCCATGTAATGATCGATCATGTAAACAATGTGATCGATCATATTTGATCATCGGTCTGGAATTCAGAAATTGGTCGATCATGGTTAAAAGGATGGTCAATCATGGTTGATTGATCATGAGAAACAAAGTGGTCGATCATAGTTGTCAAGGTGATCGATCATATATCTAAAAATCGATTATGCGAAGTTGATGATTTTAGCTCAAGTTTGCTTGCTGATCAAGAATATACAAAAATTATAAGATTATTTTTCAACATAAAATAAAAGTATGCAATATGCCACATCACCATCTAAAATCTTCAAAACTTGAGCTTTTGGAATTGAGTCTTTCCTTATTCTTTCCGCAGTTTGATTTTGATCATTGAACCTTCAAGCTGAGTCTTTTAGAATCACTTTTAGGCTTTGAGTCAACTTCTAACTTTTATACACTTTTTTACAAAGAGCTTCTACATGCTTCTACATGAAAAGTTGATCAAGCTACAAAATAAGTATGCAACTTAGTCATTACCAAAAATCTAAGTCACCAATGTTCCCAACCCTTTTGGGATCATTTTAGTCTAAATTAATGTGTGATGATCTTCTCACAAGACAGAGGCCCACATGAGATGTACCTGAAGAAGGTGATGGTGTCCTGTGGACTCACATGTCAAGTATAATAAATGTGAGTTCTAGTAGAGCAAAATCACTATATTAGGACACATAATGCCCGACAAGTGTACCTCGATGGTTCCTCAAGGGCCATGGCAAATGGTCTAATCGGAGCATTTTCATGGCCACTATCGAGGTACAAAGCTTTTCGAAACTAGCATGGTACTACATGTGTTTTTTTCCCGACTTCTCAAAGGTTGCACCCCCTGATACTTGATATACACAAAAGCAAGATGCAGGAAAGCTTCACGTGTATGCTTTCAGACAAGTCACTGAATAGTTATTAAGCGATATGTGGGGGCATATGCAGGGTATATGCGGTTTCCTAATTTTTAACTTTAATATAAATCAACAACAAAGAAATCTTAATATTTGCTTAAATCCATGTTAAAAAGATCCGAACTGTTTTGAGACAAATTCCTAAATAGTGTTCTTAAAAAGAACATCATATAACAAATGGTCTCTCTTGCTCTGGCTGTCAGCTACCTAACGCGCAACCCTCACCCAGGATTACCGACCATGGTTGAGTTAAAAATAAATAGATATTAAAAAATATTATAGTTGATGCATACATGACATATTAAATGATATCTTTCGTAGGAACACCTAATACAAAATCTATATTATTTACTTTAATACATATCCAATAACTATTGAAATACACAAAAAGTATTTAATTCTTTTAATGCATATATTCAAGAAGTATATATCCAACAACTATTGATTGCAATATTAGATATGAGATTATATGCATATCCAACAATAATAATTTCAATCTATTCTTACAATTTAAGTTTTAATACATATCCAGCGAATATAGTTTCAACATTTATTTATATTTATGTTTCAATGCATATAAGTTTCAATGCGTACATTCAAGAAGTTACTGGATCATAAATGAAGTACTACTTTATATACGCAAACAAACATGAATTATATAAGTTAGGAGATTGCCGAGCACAAGATATAGTGGTGATTACTCAATAATGATGGTCAACCCAAGAGAAGCACCAACGAGATGTTGATCCACATAGAAAGTGGAGCAATGCATGCGTGCAACAACATGAAATCGGGGCTTAGTCGGGGCATATGTTGACCGCATATACGGATAAGTTCATAATGAACTGATTTGGAAATCGATGCGGTCTTCAGGCCGCATGGGATTTCCACAACACTGCTCTAGAAGGAATTGTAATGACACATGACAATAGATTGCAAGGAGACTTTCCAGATTTTGAAGGGGGAAAGACTACCGTATCTATGTAATTGCTCGAGAGAAGAAGTCTTCGTAATGTACACCAATTCAATCAATTGAGCCTTAGGATGGTCTCGATATAGAGATACGATGCCATTGCTTGTGCCTCATGCCAACTTTGACCTCACGAGGTTAACTATCCAATACATGGCTTCAAGTTGACAACGTTATTGTTTGCCATGAAGATATAGAAATACATGTACATCGAGTCTTACATTTTTTATCATAAGAAATCCAGCATGCAACAAAGAAGAGGACTTGAGCTACTCAAGGATTATGACTGCAAGATCACATACCACCTTAGGAAGATCTGAACATGTATGTCAAGGGAGAGTTGATACTTTACTACGTTTTTCTTCTGAATGTGCATACTAACTAGGGTAATGCAATGATGTGCATTTTTACTTCGTGATAATATGAGGTTGTAATGCAATAGAAAATTTTGTGTTCCATGTCTTATTAATCTGATTGTATTGAAGATACCACTTTTCACAAGAAGGGACATCTTTCTAAAGAGCTTTCTTCGTACCTTTGAGATACCTAATTTGCCCTCTACCAGCAATAGTCATATTTAGCCAATACCACTTAAAGAAGATTTATTGGCTTAAGCGAGCTTAGTAGAGTCAATTTGCATACTCAAATTCTCCGCCGTCTTTACTAATGAGGAAGCACCAATCTTACCATCCCTTATTTCACCTTCTTGTTAACCCACCTTTGCGCGATCAGATAACTGGTGATCATAATAAGGAACTTGATTGATCCGAAAGGGAAAGCATGATCAAATGATGACCAGTGAGATATCTGACCAATCATATTTCATAAGCAAGGGTTGATTGATCAAGTAAGCTTGCTTGATCAACCAAAGCAACATGAGCAAATCTTAACGGGAAGAAGATGATCTGTTAGGCTAAAGAATGTGATCGACTACACGATTTATGTTATCGATCACCCTAATATTGAGTGTAGTTGCAATGCCAAATCAACAGAACTACTTAGAGGAAGCAACAACGATCGATTAATGTGCAAGAGCTAATCGACCACGATGATAATCTGACAGCTCTGCAAGGATAATAACACCTCAAGGACCCTCAAGTGATGATATTACCTCCAAATGGTAAACCCTCGATTGTAGATAGTAAATGGAAAATTATCACAAAAAATCCAATTTGCAATAAGATTCACTCTGATACCATGTGGATACAAAGGATTATGTGGAAACCTTTTACAACCAAAGGGAAAAACCATGGGAAAAAGGACTTGCTCTTTTGCTTAGGAAGGTCTCAGACTCATCACCTTCCAATGACGACACCCAAGAGCTCTATTCCGCTCGATCACATATGACAAGCCTCGACCAGTTATTTGGCTCAACCGGACCCATTCCAGTTGGTACCCCGTTCTAAAGAGAACGTGGATTATTTGAATGAGTTATGCATACATGGATTATGTGAATGTATAACCTAAGATATATGTAATCATAACAAATATATGAATGCGTACATCAAGTTGTATGTGAAGGTCAGACTGAGCATGTCGATCTGATTTTTTTATTTTTCGTGTCGGTTTGCATTTATGGCCTTGAGTAGATTAAATGTCATATTGAACTTTCTTGGAATGTGTGGGTTTTAATTTAATTTGGTTTTCAGATGCTCGAGAGTTTTGTTGATATGATTATCGCATGTGTAGACTAGTTATTAAACCAGGCTCAATATTTCTGCAGTCGTTTTGCTTTATAAGCAAGTCTTGCCCATACGTTTTTTATTATGTAATTACATTTAATCTTGCATATAATTACTTCTAAGGGAGATCTCCACTTGTGTGTATTCGTTTCAGCACTAGATGCATGTATTCTTTTTTACAACTTGTGTGAAGGAAAGCAATTGACAACACCCAGCCTTTGGCTAAGATCCTCATTTCATGGCTTGAGATTTTTTTGACCCACAGTAGATCTTTTGGTGTTGTTGGTATACAACATAGAGACGGATTTTCGATTTGTAAACTGTTGAACGATGTACTTAGGTAAACAGGCCGTGGGTATGAATCCATATTAGCCATAACCATTAAATACTGTAGACACCCCACATTAGAAGATTCAAGTGAAAAAGTAGAAAATTATAACCGCCTTGTGCACATTACGTGATCCTGAATACGTTCATGGAGCTTGATTCTAGGTCTATTTACGTCAATTAAACAAGTTAATACCACCCACTAAACTCATCATCCTAATGTTTAGCTTGATTTTCTAGAAAAGTGGAGATGTTTTCTATCTGGTGATCTATTTTCATTTTCAACTGCAGGTGGTTTCTGTTGGGTCTGTAAAATCTGGGGACGCTTATAATGTAATTCCGGAAGAGGCAACATTCAAAGGGACTATCACAAGTTTTACCGCTGAAACCCGTCAATAACTAACCAAAAGGATTAAGGAGGTACTTTCTATTATTCATTCGCTCTCTAACGTCCATGTAAAACATGGCCATCGAACTAAAGAGCGTGGTTTATGCGTTATCTTTTTTTGCTGCTCATTGATGGATTATAGAGTGGCAAGCCGACGTTCACCGATGCCGTGCCTCAGTGGACTTCATGAGAGAGTCGATTTTGGGTTTTATTCCGAAATTCCAAGTTCCTTCTTTTTCGTGGGAATAGGAAATGAAACAGTTGGATCTGTCTGTGCACTCGTTGCACTCACCCAACTTCTTCCTCGATGAATCGGTTCTTCCCATCGGTGCTGCCATCCATCTCATATTTAAACGACCATTCAAACTAGTTGCAGGCTGAATATGTTCACGCTGGTCTGTGTTGGTATATTCTCTTCTCAGGGGCTGTCTGGATGCACAACCAGTTGCAGCATTTGGGTGCGTTGGAAGCTGCAGCATTTGGAAAGGTTTTCAGGAAAATAGATTTGAGCCAACTCTCCAATTTGCTGTGATGCGATCACAGTTAACTTATTTTTTAGAGGAACTCTGTCTGTCATCATTTGAACTGCAGCTCAGTAGCTGACCCTTCTGGTGAATGGGATTTCTCAAAAGCATTGAAGCCGTGAGCAGATGGTGCATCTGGAAGAAGTACTCGTATAGCTTGTGGTGCGGAGTTTATAGAGCTTGGCAGCCATTAATAAGGTTGATATCTCCGCATGGGTGGACTAATTTTTCGTTCCATTGGCAGCAAATATGTAGATAAATAAAAGCATGGGATTATGATAATGATTTGAAGCTAAATAATAAATGCGGTATTATTTTGAAGTTGAACTAAACGACTTGATTTGCTTCGAAAGTATATAGTGATGTCTTTTAAGCTCAAATTTATATGCAAAAATGAGATATCACAATGTCGGTGCTGCCGTAAGGTGTAAGGTGAGGGTGTGATAAGAATGAGAGAGCACAATTTAGATTTGATTCGAGGGTGAGCTCCAGACTAGCAGATTTTTCTGTTAGTGTTGAAATTTTTAGCAGGTGCTATTTTTTTGTATTTCTAACAATTTTAAGGTAAAATTTTACGGGCATGCTTGCAATATTCAACTCAAATATTAATGACATCCCGTAGCAATTCAAGTATCCTCAATTAACTCATTGACATGGAGTCTCCTAATTTAGGGGATTGTGAATTGAGGAGATGTTACTGTTACAAGATTTTAAAAAGTGAACTGAACCAATTAGTTCAACTGGTTAAACCAAGAACGTGAAAAAAATGATCCTCCTACTTAATTTTTATTCAGAAAATAAAAATAAGTCAAACCCGTTTGATCCGATTGAATCAATTGAACTAAAATACCATTCAACCATTTATTATTTTTTGACAAAAATATAATGTCTAATTATTTGATAAAATACAATTTCTTAAATATTCATAATCTAATTCTATTCACTACAAGAAACTTGACCTAAGGCAATGAATAATTTGAATATTCGTTGCCATATCTTTCGATGTTAAAGATTTAACAACGAATATTATTCGCTGCCAAATCATATTTTATACTTGTAATTAGCAACAAATGTCACATTCGTTGTTAAAGGTCAATATAACAATGATTTCTCCTTTGAATTATTCGTTAAAATTCACACTAATCGTTGCCAAATTTAGCAATAATTAGAAGAAAAATTCTACGAATAATCGTTATTATATGATTCGTTCCGAGAAATATAGCAATGAATACCATTATTTATTGTGAATTTAAAGAAGCAAGCAACGAATAATATTCATTGTTATGTATTTAACTACGGAAGATATGGCAACGGATATTAAATTATTCGTTGCCTTAGGTCAATTTTCTTGTAGTGATTCTAGTTCATACCATTCCTTTATCTCTTCTTCTTCTTCTTCTTCTTTTTTTGCGTTACAAGTATTATTTTTCTATTCCCACATTTTGCATGAGGTTATTTCTTCCAATATCAACAAATGATGCCTACACGTAAAGAAGTTATCATAATTACACTATGAAAAGTAGTAAATAATCTAGACATCACTTGTGCCCATATTTGACAAAATATATGAATTTGATAAAAAATTTATTTATTATTCCCACTCGAGATTTCTAACAACATTTTTACCCCTACTTGGGCCCCTATTACAACTATGAGACATCAAGGTTGGTTCTGGTTGTCGGGCATCGGGCGACTTTATTATGAGGGAGAGAGGAAGAGGAGGGAGTGCAATTCATGAGGGAGACATGGATCGAGGAAGGGGCACAATCTTCACATGACAAGCTTTTGGTTTTTAGGGAATCTAGGTAGGTCACGTTTCATGGGTCCTCACGGTTTGGGTTGGGTACAACCCAACTTTGAAAACCTAACATAACTGAGATCTGACCTCGGCCATATAAACATTGGGCATGGGTTGGATCCAAGTTTAATTTGGTTGAGTCTAGATTCGATTTAGATTGGTCCGACCCATTACTCCACCCTACACAATTGGATGTCCTCATGGAGTCGAGGAGGATAATCAACACCTAGTTAGTTGGTGCTCGGTGCCCGAGGACAGTGAACGATTGTTTGGCTCTTACCAATCATAAATGGGATAGGTTTCAAAATAATGATAGTCGTATCTTCCCAAGGGCGATAAGATGCTTTTTGATGGGACCAAGCCCATTATTAGCAAATATAAACGACATTCTAATTATCCTACTTTTGAGATTAATTGTTTCACTGTAATTCCAAAGGATTTAAAGGCCATATGTCCAAACAAGTTCCATTGATAAAACTGTGAAGGTGCGGGCATATTTCAAAGCTTCGCCATGACCCTCACTTCTCCACAAAGAACTCTCTCGCCATTCTGATCAAGGATCTGAATCTCTTCCTCCTTTCGTTGCCTCCACAAGACACCGAGGCGATTGAGGAGTAGATGAAATCTCTATGTCGGACTTTATCAAATCTCTCATGGACATCATTGATGCTCTCAAATGACAGCACGAAGAACGTAGCTCGATGTGGCTTATGGTTTATGTTATTTCGATCCGCGTAAGGATTTCATTCCTCCTCACATCTCTGCTCCGTGCTTCGGAAAGTTCTTGAATTATGACTGCCCTGAAACAAATGAATTGACGTTTCTCTCGTGCATCTTCTTGTCGATATTCCGGATACAAAAAAGTTCAAGGAAAATTAGGTTCCCTTCTCAGGACTTGAATCGAAGTTACGCTTATCACTGACGAGAAGACTACGGGAGGCTTTCTTTTGCTGGTTGAACCCGTCATTATTAAGAAGTTGAGTGTTGAATCTAAACTTTATTACTATGACAAAAGGGATGTGGGGGGGGGGGGGATCATGTTCCCAAGAACAAGTATATAAGGTATACATCTCCATCGATGGTGGTTCTTCGATTCTCAAGGCTAACTCCCATTCTTCCTCCAACCCTCCTGCCACGCCTTTTATAGTGTGGGATCCTAGCGAGGTCATTCCATTGATCAACTTCCCCGAACTAAGGGTCAAGTGAGTTCGTCCATCATTGCCATTAGCGAGTGGAATAGATGCTAATGGACTCTCTTCTTCCTCCGCTATTCTGGAACATCCTCTGGTTGCAGTGTGGAAGAAGCAGCACGGTGTTATTATTTGGTTTGGAAGGAAGAATCAGCTCATAGAGATGTGGAGGCCAGTAAGGACAATGAAGATACGGTTTCTGTTAATCTTCCTTCCTCCCCACATCAACAACCGAACCAAAGCAGTCTTCGTGCTTTTTGGGGCGATTAGAATTTAGATCTCATTGGCAAAGTGGTACTTAGAGTTAGTAACACTGTGATGGCTAGTTTTTAATACTTATTGCTTCTAGCTAATATTTAAAGTTTTTTCTTCTTTCTATCCAGAATATTATTATGAAGCCTGCGAATGGTTGTAGTGCAGGCCTGCTGACTATACGGGATACCGCTAGATTAAATTTGATTAGTAGTTAACACCATTGATTATCTTTAGGACGGTGCATGCATCTTTACTGGGATGAATGTATATGGACTGGTTGATTGCTCGAAAAAACTTGCTCTAGACAAAGAGATTGCTTTTTTACGCAGGATTTCAATGTCTCTAATGCCCATATCGATCTTCAAGAGCTCTTTCCCAGTCTATTGCGAAAGAGCTCAATGATTGGCTCATAAAAGTGGATTGGAAGCCAAGCTTAATAACATTTCTTGCGCTTGGACTGGTTGTCGCATTCCTCCAAGCTTAATAGCAAGGGTTGCTTACCTCGAAAAAAGAAGCTATACCATGTAGTCAAGGTCGGGCAACCTTAGCATGTTAGTGGGTTCAAAGAAGCCACTCATTTATGTCTAATGGGGAGGTTTGAGAGTTTCTTTCGATGCTTATTGTAGCAACATCTTAGTTATACTTTCATCTCTCATACTCAACAGCTAAATCATGGTTAATGATACCTTTGTGGGTAAAGATTAAGTAATACTATCTGTTGAAGTTTCTCGCACCATGCACTACATCTTTATTTGTAACCTAGGTCAAAGTAAGTTTCAAGAAAATATTATTGTGTTGATCTGTATTTGTATTGTGTTGATTTGTAAAGATTAAGTGTGCTTATGAATATACCATGATGTGTTGATCTCCCTTTAAGAAATTAGTTAAGATTTCACATTTATTTCAAATGCATCATTATATCTATTCGTGTTATATATAGCTTACTTTACGTGTAATATGATTGTGGTTGGGGATTAGTTTACTGGATTGGAGTTAGTAAGGATGACTCGATTGATTAAGGGTATCGACACTAGGAATGTTCGGATAGGATCTGAATCGACTTGGATCATATTATAACACAAATGAGTAATTAACTCCTCGCAAAAGAATGTTTAAGCAGGACTCGAACCGACCAAGGATGGGATAACAACATCATAATTAATGATCCATCTTGATTTCATCATTTATTTTGCATTTAGTTTTATTAATTTGATGACATAATACTTTTTAAATGTGTAAGTACGGACTCCCATAACCATTATAGCTGTAACATACTGTAGAAGCTAAAAAGCTCTAAGGACATGTTCGTTTGGTGAATAAGCACTGGAATAAGGGGTAAATTCTCTGCTTGGCATGGTTCCCAAATGTATGACTATTCCCATCCACATCATGTTATTTGACCTTATTCCATCCTTATTCCTATGTTTATTCCACCTTACCTACCTTTATTCCACCTTATTCTCTTTATTCCTATCTTTCCCGTCGAACAGATAATAGATCCTTATTGTCCTTACTTCCCATTCTTATTCCTCTTTATTCCAGAACCAAATGCTCCCAAAGAGTTGAAGGCTCTAGTTCGTGCAAGGCTTGGAAATCATCTAACCAGAACGGTTGTAGGGATCATAAATTGAAGCTTGAACTAAAGCTCAAACAATCATCTCCTCCACCTTCTTGTGAACTTTTCAAGGGTTCACTAGACGATATGATTTTTTCTTGTTTTTATCCGCATTTGCAGTTTTTCATTGCTTTCAACCTGTGTCCTTTTGAATTATGCACTTTTGATTTTTTTTTCTATTTTTCTTTCACACTTAAGCCTTTAATTTTTTATAATTCCACATGTATCATATATTCTTACAAAAATCAGAGTAGTATCCTTTTGTTATTACACTTGTTCCGCTATATTACAACACTGAAAGGTTAATATTGTTAATTTAATAAAGATATAGGGGCACATGTGATTGCAAAAAAGAGTTAAGGACATAAGTGTTACTACAAAATCTCAGAAGGGTACACGTGTAAAAAATCCATTTTATTTTTTAAGAAGACTAACCTTAAGGTGAAAGGTTAAAATTCAAGACAAGGAGAAAGTTGCTTAATGCTTAACCTATAAGGACAATAAAGCACTCACAAGAAGTTAACAAAGAATTATACGAGACTTAAAAGCTCATAGAAAAGAGTAGAAGCACAATCCTGAAGCTCAAAGACATAGCTACAACATTTCGTAAGCAAAGAATCTAAGTTCAAGAAGAAAGATCAATGAGCTCAAGCTTTAATGAAGAAGTTTTTTTATTAAGCTTTTATTTATGCAACTAATGCCTTAAACTAATATATTCTTGTTGCACAAGAATGCTCAAGTCATAGTTTGTTAATTGTCTAATTTCATCTAAAGTTGGCTCATGAATTTGCCCTGTCGACTATTTTTAAATCTTTATTTTTATATTGTCCCTCAAACTTTTTAATCGACTCAACCATTTCATTAATCAACTCAAAAGTCTCTCAATCGACTAAATTTTTGCCAAGTAATTCATGCATTGAATTTTAAACTTATTATTGAATTTTCACCCTTATACTTATGACCAGTCAGCTAATCTTAGATCATTCAAGTAATCCATTATTCAGTTGACAACATATATTAGTAAATAGATATAAAGTAGTTTGAGCAATATCAATAATGATATTTCTGAGTACGAGCACATGTGACTATAATGATACAACCAGAAAAATATCACAGTTAGTGTTGTCACCTTCAAGAGTTGTGTCTAAACTAATCAAAACGAAACTTGGGGACGATCGATGCTAACTTGAAGAGCTTGAGAGACTCAGAACAATCAAAATGTCTCTTAGAACAACAATTTTTCTCAAAGAGCATGAACACCGAAGAACAATGAGAGAGAAATGAAGGACTCTTAGAATGCTTTGCTTTGGAATGGGTGGATTTCAACAATGTTCTATGGTCCTATTTATAGTGCCATATCCGAGCCTTTGAAAAAGTAGATATTGAAAATAAATTTGGCAAGAAATCATAAATATATTATATTATTGATTGATCACGTTGTTCTAGTTGATCGATCACGTGTAGTTGATCGATCATGTCAACTTTGATTAATGGATGAAAAATAGACATTAAAGAGCAGTTGAATTTGAATATTGATTGACCAAGGTTGAAAGTTGGTTGATCGGGAAGTGATCGGTCAATTGAAATTTGCGGGTCGATGAAGTGATTTATAAAATTGTAGTAAGAGCTATTAGTTATTACTTGATCGTAAACTAAGTGTTCTTCTATCGGAGGCTGATTTATCATGAGGTGGAAGTTGATCGATCAAGAGCTTGTTATGAAATGGAAAGTCTTGTTGGTTCAATCACACATATAATGATATTTAAGCATACATATTTTTGTGCTGGAGTTACAACAATGATAAGGCAAAACTTTTAATACATGTTTTATCTTTTGATGCCTTCTTTATCTTGAAACAACCTGTAAACCTACAAGTCAAATAATAAACTATGTGAGTGACTTGCGATAAGTGTATGTACTTGTGAAAACCAAACTAATACAAGTGTAATCACACTTTCTAGTACGGATACAAAGAACTAACATTCTCCTCATTAGGCAAAACAATTAAGGAGCTCTTGAAAAGAAGTTTAGACAATATTAAGTTTAATTAACAAAGCTCCTCTTAAAGAAGGGAGAGTTTTCTTTTTAAAAATAGTTTAGTAAACCAAACGTTTTAATTTTTAAAACTCAAGATAATGTATTTCAAATAATTAATTCTTCCCCTTTTTGTAATGAACAAAAAATGAGGAAAGTAAATAAAGAATATGAGATTAACTCAAAGCGTGCATAGAATAAAATACTTAAAGAACTAGTACAAAATGTTTTTGTGCCTAAATGAAGTTCTACTATTACAAAACCCATTTCAATGGTCTGGCGGTGAAGCCTTGTGCATACCACCCAAAGGACGGTCTGGCGGTGAAGCCTTGTGCATACCACCCAAAGGACCAGGGATCAACCCCCCCCCCCCATATTAACCTATTCAAGAAAAAGTTTCATTACTACAATATGGTAAGATAACAAAAGAGAAGAGACAAACTACAGAACTAAAATATTAATGGACCAGTCAAGATTACTGTAGGGATCATAATCCTTATTGTTGGAGCCATGAGGAGAAGAGTGAGGGCGATGTCTCTTGCTCCCTTCGATGATGTGATGTGTAGTACGATCACTTTATCCACTAACTTATTAGCCAAAATTGTAACAAGGGTAATCAGTTATTAGTCGATCATGAGTTGAATGTTAATTAGTCACATTTATTTAATTTGATCAATTACAATATTAGGAAAAACTAGGATTTCTAAGCAGATGATCTAATTAGTCACTCCAAGTGACCTAATCGATTGCTTTTCCAATTTATATAACTAACACCTATTTCTTTGTAGTGTGTAATTAATCAAATAACAAGCATGATTGATCACATATGATAGTAACCTTGTTTAATTGATTTTTGTTTATTGATCGATTAAATTAGTCACAAAATCTGGGTTGATCAGTTACTCTAGTTGACCTAATTAATAAATTGCAACTAGGAGCCCATTATTGAAGAGGATTTTGCGAGGGTCGACACACAATTAGCATTGTTGTAGTGACTGCTCACAAAACTCAACTTCAGACAAAAATTAAGCCACAATGAATGAATAAATAAATACAAATTATATAGAGTTAAAATTTAGTTTATTTAAGTCTATAAAATGTGTGTATAGTACAATTATGTAGAGTGTCAAACACATGAAGCAAATGTGATAAACTGGGAAATGAAATAAAAAATATAACCTTCTTTTGTCGTCTTATTTTCTTTTTTGTGTGGGTTTTAATTTTATATTTTTTATAGATTTTTTTTATAAAACTTTTTAATTGTTTTTGTTTTTATGTTTTTATTTCTTTTTATATTTTCCTATTTTTAATTTTTTTCTTTTAATATCTAATATAAAATATATAGAGTGCTATAATTATACTGCAACTAAAAATATTGCAGAATAACATGTTTTTGTATTTTCATAGTTTTCTACTATTTTGTGATTTTTTGATATTTTTGCTAATTTTTATATATTTTTAAAATTACAAAATTTCAAAACATGGAATAAATAAATAAGTTAAATTGATTTATAGATTAAAAATAGAAAACAATGTATAAATTTCTCCAAATCAATTTTAATATATAAAAATAATATAAAGAAAATTCAGAATAGAAATATTTTTTTTGGGATTTTTGGTGTTTTTTTATTTTTAAAGTATTTTGGAGCTTTTTAATTTCTACTCATTTTATTTTTTTATTTTTCGGTATTTTTGATCTGGAGCTATAAAATAATATAACATAATATATATATTTTTTGGAATTTTCAAATACTATTTTATACTTTTTTAGGATTTTTTTAATTCAAATAGGGACAAAATATGCTCTTTTTGTTTTTTAGAAAATAGGAAAGTGCGTAAAATGTAAATCTAAAAATATGGTGTGAAATTATATACTATCATGCACTTAAACCTATTTTTGCTTATTTTTCTAAGCATGAATGATATTTTAATATATTGAGAACAATCACAAAAATTATTGAACTAACGAGGGTATTTTTGCATTTAAAAATAAAGACAGGGGATAAAATGCAAAATACCCAAAAGTTAAAACTAATATTTGACATTTTAAAACTAAATCAAAATACAGAAACCTGCAGGGGGTTACTGATAATCGTGATTTTGCGAGGGCTAACGTAGTCTACACAAGACGAGAACTATGATGTCGCTGAAGCAACCGCTCATGAAACCCTAATTAATCAACAATTAATCCACAATAATAATCAAGAAATAAAAATAATGTGTAGAGTTAAGATTTATATTATTTAACTCTACAAAATATGTGTATAATGCAAGTAGTGTAGAGTGTCGAACACATGGAGTAAAAAGGATTGATCGGGGAATGGAGTGCAAAAATGATTGTGTGGTTTTCTTGTCTAATTTTCTTATCTAATTTTTATGTGGGTTTCTCATTCTTGTCTAATTGTTATGGAGTGCAAAAAAGGATAGATCGGGGAATGGATCTGCGTCGTCACTTTCTCTTTTTGGGCATGAGCATAAATAATTAGTTCATAGCCTGACGAAGTGGGACCTCAATAACCTCATGAATAGCTGCGACCACTTCTGGTTCAGTCAATATTTTTTAAGATTTTGGTTCTCCTCCATACAAGAGAGGAGATGAGAATTATCATCTACAACAGTCTGTACAGTGTCATCCTTGGGGTCAAAGGTGGGACTGGGCTGAATGTGTATGTGAGTAAAGGATCCGACATGGGTGTCCTCTCCTCACAAACTGACTCGACTATTTGTCTCCCAGAATTTTTTGTGTTTTTAAGGTTTTCTCATTTTTTGTATTTTAGGTGATTGCAAGCTCTCATGGGTGTCCTCAAATGAATACATATCATCAAACGGTGAAGCGTCAATGTGGCTCATATTTATTCTAGTGAGGTCATCAATCCTCTCATTTATATGCTCCATCATCTGGGTTAAGTGCTCAAGAGTGGTCTTCATGAGAGGTGACTCCAACAGCTCAGTATCCGGTGAGTTACATGGTGGGAATTGAGGGTGGTGGTGGTGGGAAAACTCAAAATCCGATGCCTGAAACAGTGGATTAGTCGGACATGTACAAAAAGAAGAATCAAGAGCAAAGTCCTTCTGGAAAAATGGAGGTGGACATGTTGGAGAGTAAGAAGGATCCACAAAGTCCGATAAAAATAACTCCAATCGGCCATCTCCGAAATACAAGAAAGGGATCAGGAGAGCATGATAGTCAAATCAAGATATGCAAGAAAAAGGTGCAAATACGCAGAGAAGAATGAGTATGCACACAAACAAGCACAAACAAAAACCCCTCAATTCACCAATTCCACACAATGATGACCGTGAAAGTTCGATCGTTTTATCTTGTCAATTTTAGAGTTTGGTGAATTTTTAAAATGTTGTACAAGTACGCAGGTACTATTCAGTTGGAAGTCTCAACCGCTCCTCTCGATTCAAAAAAAGTACAATATATGGATATGGATACTAATGAAAATATATCATAATATTAAAATGAGTATGAAACAGATTTGTTCCGATACTGATAATAGTAGAAGTATTATATAGATTAGTTTAATATAGACAATAAGTGGCTTGTACATGATATCTATATTTGCATTCATTTTTAAGATGATACATCTACATATGTCAAAAAATATGAATAAATAAATGTTAAATGAATTGGACATGGATATCCACATTCCACTATATTACTTAAGACAACAAATAACTTGAATATTCATTACCATATCTTCTGATATTAATCAAAGATATAACATTGAATATTGTTTATTGTCGTATCATTTTTTGTTCTTATAATTATCAACAAATATCATAAATATTGTTAGAAATTCTTACAATAATGATTTTTCTATTGACTTATTCGTTAAATGTATATCTGTCAATATTAAATTTAACAACAATAGTAGAAAAATGTCAACGAAAGACCATTATGTGACTCGTTGCGAGAAATATACAACATATGCGATTAATCATTGAGAATTTAAAGAATTAACAAAGGAATAATATTTATATTATCTATTTAATTATAAAGATATGGCACTCAATATTAATTTACTTTGTCACCTTAGCCAATTTTGCTCTAGGGTTTTATCTTACAACTCCGTTATATCCCAACGTCCACCTCATCTTTCACTTGTAACAGCCTACTACTTCAGTCAAATGAACTCTCCCTCCACCCACCTTGCCTGCATCCACTCTCAGCCCGCACATTTTCGAATATAAGCATTTTTGTTGTATAATAAAAAAAATAATGCTTCATTCGAGCACTAATGCAACAACATAATGATTGGAGTCGCAACGCAATTGTGTCGTATTGTCGAAACTATCACCAACAAACATAATCATAAAGGAGTAATGACTCAACCAACATGTCATGAATTTTACGAATGATAATTAAAATTTAAGGACAAAGAATATAATTATTGATTTTGTACTTCAATGATCATTTATCTGACATATAATTAACCTCCTTTTAATAAAGGTGAAATTCCGCACAAATGCTTGTAGCTAGTTTTTCCTCGACTAAAACTAAGTGAATACTCGCTGTATCCATTGAAATGAGTCATGTCGATCCAATAACCTTGTGATGATGGCTCAAAACGGATCACTATCATCGATTAAATGAACATGGTACATGCTAGAATCAGTAACCACTTATGATGCAGCAATGATTAGGACGGACCATGATCATGTTTTTATTGGGACACTTGTACATGTTTTTTCAAGCACATTTACCATTCGTGTTTTAGCAATGCCTCGACTCAAAGACACACGGAGCCTTCCATGGAAGGGGGTCTTATCTTATCTATCTCAGAAAGAGGCGACCCAACATACACCATCACGGCCTCACCTTTCTCCTTCCCTCCTCGGGGAAGAGGTGCGTGTGGTGACGAGATTACAAGGATGCGCCCCCCACCTCCTCCCCCCCTCCCCCTCCCCCCAACCCCGTTCAAAACCCTAACCCTAACCCCCCGCCGCCCCTGCCCCCTCCAACTTCAACATCCAATACTCCTCCGAGACCCCTCTCCCGTCCCTGGAACGTGGTCTGCGGAGCCGCCCCCAACCCCCTACCCAACGCCAGAAAGATGGCTTTTGAAATCCCTTCGATCGTTGACGGTGAGGAGGTCGCGTTCATCTCGGAATCGGACGCTGCCTCACTCGAGAAAACTTGGGCCAACACCCTGGTCTTCTACATCCTCGGCAAGAAACCGTTCAGAAAATTTCTTCAAATTTTTGTTGAGAAGGTGTGGAAGCCTGTGGGTGCTTTCAAGCTTTTCCCTCGTGACAATGGTTTCTTCTACCTTCAACTTAGTTCCGAGGAAGAATGCCTGCGCATCCTCGGGGGTGGGCCGTGGTTATTCCAAGGTAGACTTATGGTCATCCGCCGCTGGGAGGCGGGTATTTGCTTGGAGCGTGATCTCCTATCCGAGATCCCGCTCTGGGTCCGTTTCCATGGACTCAGCCTCAGCCACTGCTAATCGGTGGTCTTAAACAAACTCGCAAGTCTCCTTGGCACCCCCCTTTCCTTGGATGCGGCCACCGCCGCTGGACAACGGGAAGGATATGCCCGGTGTTGTGTTTCAATCCACGCCTCAAAACAGATTCCGACTGCTGTCCCCTTGCTATTCTACTCGGGGGCCCGGCAAATGGTGGGGGTGGAGCTTGAGTGGAGGCCGCCCAAATGTGAATCGTGCGTCTCTTTTGACCACTCATCGGCTTCCTGCCCTTTCGCTGCACAACCGGAGCAGGGTGGCACCAAAAGCCAATCCATTCCCCAGCAAGCGCTGCTCAACGCGCATGAGTCTGCCACAGATACCTCCACCACCGTGTAGCAGGACAGCCAAGGCCCTCTGGAGAATACGAGCCCTGAACGCCCCCTCCCCGGGCACGCTTCCCAGGCCGCCCCAAATGGGGCTCCAACTGCTAAGGGACCCAAACATTCGTCGGGGAGACCTTTCTCCGCCTTCCCATATCGGTCTAAAGCTTTGCTCCACCGCCCGGTCTACTCTCACAAGAGATCGGCCCCCTCTCCGCACTTGGATACAACCTCTCAGCCTGTACAGATCGACCTCAACTCCCCCTCCTGCGACCCTCCGTCGACATCCTCTGGCCCCGTCCGTCTGGCCAGGAGGTACCCTCCGCCGACATCCCCTTTGTTGAGCCGAACCCGGCATGGCACACGACATCGCATAGGAAGAAGAAACCCATGCCTGGTGGCAAAGGTTCTGCCCAAAATCATACGGGCACACAAGCCCACCCCCCACTTGCCACTTAATGTCCGTTGCCGTCTGCAACGTGAGGGGCCTCAATCGCCCCAGAAAAATCAAGGCCATTTTTTGTCACCTACAAGGTCTAAATGCTGAGATTATTGGACTCCTATAAACAAAGATAAGGCCGGAGAATCGATCTTCTTTTGCTGGCAACTACCCACCTGGGTGGGGAATCATACATAATGATACACCTTTGGGGCGCATATATGTCCTATGGAAAGAAAATGCTTGGACTTGTTCTCTCATCTCGTCCACGCTGCAATCTCTCACCCTCTCCTGCAAGAACCTGGGGGGCCTCTCGGCCACTGTCACGTTTGTATATGGTGCAAACTCGCCCTCGCTCCGGAGGGTACTCTGGGAAGAACTTATCACCATTAGCAGCTCACGGGATACCCCGTGGCTGGTAATCAGAGACTTCAATGCCGTCAGATTTGACGGAGAAAAGTATGGCGGCAGACCTCCGGCCACAAGGGCCAAAGATGACTTCAACCACTGCATCGACTCTTGCGGCCTGATGGAGCTTGAATCTTGTGGTAATCCTCTATCCTGGACCAACTGCTCCGTTGGCCCATCTCGGATCGCCGCGCGTCTAGACCGTGCCCTGATCAACCACTCCTGGCTGGGATTGTTCCCGTCTGCAAAACTGAGGTATTCACCGCTCCCCTCTAGCGACCACCTGCTGCTGACGGTCACCATAGCCAAGGCTATCTCAAACCCAAGGCCTTTCCGTTACTTCAATTACTGGGCTTCCCGCCCGAGATACACGGACATTGTAAATAATGCTTGGTCCTCCCCCACTCCTGGTAATCCCGTCCTTCGTTTCTCCCTGAAACTTAGGAAGGTGAAATCCGCCCTCAAAGCTTGGGCTAAGGAGGAGGCAAACATCATGTATGAGGTTAAGGACACGGAAGTGGCCTTGTCTTTGGTCAACGAAGCCCTTGGGGTTGACCCGATGGACCCTTTTCTTGCTCAGCTTGAGCTCGACATCAAGTCCCACCACGAGTGTTTGGACCGCGACCTCGAATCGGCTTGGAAGCAAAAAAGCCGTGTTGATTGGCTCACCCTCGGCGACCGGAATACAAAATTCTTCCACTTATCCGCCAAAGCTCGCGGGGCCAAAAATTACATCCCCTTCCTCATCTCTAGTGATGGTCGATGTTTGGACAAGCCGTCTTTGGTAGCCGAGGCCGCTGTCAGTTTCTATAGCGACCTTCTCAGCCCAGCGGGCAACCGCAACTGCCTGCTCCCTCCCCCCACTCCAAAAAAGATTATTTCTCATGCTGGGAATGAATGGCTGGAACGACCCTTTGAGGAGGCCGAGATCCTCGAGGCGCTTAAGTCCACCCCCTCGTCTAAAGCTCCCGGGCCGGATGGTTTCAACGGATTCTTCTTCAAGCACCACTGGAATCTCATCAAGTGCGATCTCTGCGAGGCAATCGCATTCCTATACCGCGATGGGGAGAAGGTCATGCACCTAAATCAGACCTTCCTAACTCTCGTCGCCAAAGTCACCTCCCCAAGTGCGCTCACGGACTTCCGCCCAATATCCTGCTGCAATGTCATATACAAAATTTTTGCCAAGCTTCTCGCCACACGCCTGGCGGCTGTCCTACCGAAACTTATTTCACTTAACCAGTCCACCTTTATTAAAGGCCGCACTATGGGGGATAGCCTGAGTTGCTCAAGAAATCATGCTGGGATTTGATAGGAAGGCGTCCATTAATCGGGCTTGTCTCAAGATCGATTTGACGAAAGCATTTGACTCTATCGAGCACGCCTTCATTCTCCAATGTTTGACGAATATGGGCTTTGGTGACCGTTGGAAATCTTGGATTAATAGCTGCATCTCTACAGCCACTTTTTCGGTAATGATAAATGGTTCCCCCAATGGTTTCTTTCGTGGCAGCCGAGGCCTTCGCCAGGGAGACCCCTTAAGCCCACTACTCTTTGTGGTAGGCATGGAATCACTTTCAGCCTTGGTGGATTCGTATGTTAATAAAGGTGCTCTCAAGCCTCTTGGTTGGGGGCGTCGACATGTGCCAACGCACCTTATATATGCCGATGATCTCCTCTTTTTCTGCAAGGCGACTTCCTGTTCTCTCTTGGCCGTGAAAGAGTTGCTGAATGATTTCCGTAGTATGTCGAGGCTTGCTATGAATGCTCGGAAGAGCAAGCTATTCCGGTCTAAAAGCGCTCCTGCTGACTTTGGAAATTGCCTTCGGCTTGGCATGCTTCGCCATTCCTTGCCGACGGTTTATCTTGGGCTCCCGCTTGCTTCCAGTTATGGGCGTGGCTGCTACGCGAGACCTCTTGAGGACAAAGTGAGGGCCCTACTTTGTGGCTGGAAAGCTAGGGCCCTCTCCATGGCCGGCCGCTTACAACTGCTGAAATCTGTTATTGCTGGGGCGGTTATGTTCTGGACCGATGGTACTATCATCCCCTCTTGCACGGCTCGCAAGATCGATATGCTGTGCGCTGACTTCCTTTGGAACTATGGTCTCCATTCCATCGCCTGGAGCACTCTATGTCTTCCCAAAGTGGAGGGGGGATTGGGCCTGCGGGCGGTCTCCACCATCATTTCCGCCAAAGCCATTTCATGGGCTTGGAATTTGCTGAATCATGGCTCCTCTCTATGGACTGATCTCATGATTAGTAAATATCTCCATTCATCCACCCTCTTTGATGCGGTCCCGTCGCCTTCGGACTCCCCTCTATGGAAGAAAATTCTGTCCTCTCACAATCTTCTACGTGCCTCCATTGTCGGCTCCTCCGCCCCGTATACTTGGCTACCTTTGGGGAGATCATTCTCCTTCTAGGCTGCTGTTGACGTTGCTCGCCCTCGGGCGGAGCCTGTTCCCTGGGCTCCCGTCGTTTGGTCCTCGGGGGCTGCCCCAAAGCACAGCTGCACTCTCTACAGATCTCTACTCGGTCGATTGCCCACAACCGACCGTCTCTCCCGGCTTGGGATTTCGGCCCACACTCCTTGCTATCTATGTAACAACAATTTGGAGACGCACTGCCACATCTTCTTCAACTGCAACTACTCCTTCGACGCTTGGTCTCAAATTTGCCAAGCATATGGTGTTACCACAACTGCTCCCTGCAGCCTTGCGGATACTCTGGATTGGATTAAACATACCACCTGTACTACTACTCGCAACTGTCTTGGAATCACCCTCGCTGCGGCTATATGGGAAATCTGGAAGGAAAGGAATAACAGATGGGCTTCTGGTCGGCTCTCCCCCATCTCCACCATTGTCAGCTCCGTCATAGTGAATACAAATATACTTACTAGCTAACAGCACTTCCAGGTTTTTGTTCCTCCTGGGATGCACAAATTTGTTCAAAATTCTCTCACTTCCTTCCATACTCCTGTAACTAAGGACTCATCCTCTGTTTTTGTTGTCCGGTTTTTGGGTTTTTAATGATATACAGAAAACTTTCAAAAAAACATACACCATCACAGGCGAGGAAGCAATGGTCAAGTCGGAAGCCGACCACTTCATTCTGTGCGCGACTCTGAACCACTGTTGGATCGAGGATCAAAACGACAAGGCCTGCAAACCCACTTTCTATTTTCGATATCCTAAGCGGAGACTCTGGTGATAGGATATAAGAGTGAGTGTGGGGCCCGTCTCCCTCCTAGGGAAGGGCAGAAGATATCCATCCATCATTGCGCACCTCCAGCTCTGCTCGTTTTTCTGGAACGTATCGGAGTACCCTCTGCTGCGCAACAAGAGGTATGTCTGCATCTGCACGCTCACCACTGTTGCTGCTATTTCTGCATGTCCCTGTCGTCATCTCACAAAACCCTAAAACCCCCCTACACGTGACGTACCACCGTCCATGGCTTTGAGGTCTAATCATGGAACGCATGGAACGGGCCCTGTTGACGTCCAATACATGCCCATCTGGTGTGCCTAGATGATTAGTGGGGCCCATTATAGGGTCCCCTTCCTAGCATATATATTTAATTTGGTCGACCGTGGTTGTCGCGATTGAATCGCTTGCTAAACCCATGCCTAAGGTGATCTATCACTTTGCTAAAACACCCACAACCTCAAATGAACAGTTAACATAAAGACGAGTAACTAAGTCGGTTCTTGGGCAGGGGTTTTCAGTTTTGACTGGGCAAGTGTCGGGTGGATTCGGTGTATCCTTCGATCAGATCTTTTGTTAGGCTGGCACAAGATGGACCATGATGATCGGTGAGATTATCTTTTGAAAGATCCATATTCATGCAAGTTTGAAATAGGTTTTCCATAAATTTGGAATGATGATATCCTCCAATGTATCTACAGTCTTTCGTCTCTCGTTTCCTCCTCTTAGAATTGTTGCATCATATCTGTAACGGAACGGGTCGTGACGACCGACGGAAGCATGCGATAAGAGATCGCATGACCGAACCATTGCCGATTCATGCATGATAATCATTGAGCATACAAAAATCATTATAAAATAGATCCATAAAATCCAGTTCAACCGAGAGTTCCATTATTAGAACATCTATAAAGGGTATACTTGTAAAAGAAACTAAATAATTTCACAACATGGATCCCTGTTCCAGTAGGCATACAGATATCCGTCATAAACCATACCACGCTGAATGTCTTATTGAGTTTGTTGCATGAACTTGAATGCTTGATCAAACTTGTTCTTTCACCTGAAATAAATAAATATAATTTGCATTAGCCTAATGCCCACTATGTATCGGGGTCCATGCATGAGAATTCTAACGGCCTTTTAACATGTTATAATTCATGTACTTAACTCTCACTCTCAATGGAATAATATCATTACGTGCCTAATTGTCCCATGCATGTCTAAGTCCGTTCCCCTAACAAGTTGCATATCGAATTCGACATGAATATACATGTGCAAAACACATAAAAATATATAAGCTATCATTTTTCATCATAAAGGGTATGTTTCTGAAATTCATGATATGTTTATGCATCCTTTATCATTTAGACCATTCTCTCGGATCAACCCCTTAAATAACTTTTGCAGGACTTGTGATGGTTTATTATTCTTAAATCATTTCTCTTCTAACATATAATGATTTATCTTTGATTAAATCGTTTCTTTGCATAACATGTAATGGCTTACAATTATAAATAATTTCTTTCACAACATGTAGCGGCTTACCATTCTAAACATTTCTTTCATAGCATGTAATGGTTTACCATTATAAATCATTTCTTTCATAACATGTAATGACTTTCCTTTCTAAACCATTTCTTTCATAACTTGTAATGGTTTATTCTTTCTTTAAATCATTTTCTTTCATGACATTTCAGTACATGTGTACATATACTTAAACATTAGCATAACAATACATATACCCATGACATTAATATAATTGCACATATTCCCATGACATTAACTTAATTTCACGTATGCCAATAACATTTTCAATGTTTAGGGTTGTCTTAATTGTTAGATTCTTAGGCGGCTTTGGTGTCTTTGCTGGCTTTACCGCTGGCACTAGCGGTCCATAACATAGCATGATAGTGTAGCTACAACTGTAGAGGACTTAGCTTTTGCCTCTATGGTTCCTTTCAACCATACGCCCCTTGCGGCATTGTTCCTTGAGCTAATACGATTATTAGACTCTAGAGGTGGCTCCCATCATTAGGTGTAGCACTTAGCTCCGCTTATCGTTTCAGTGCCATTATTCATTTATGGAATTCCAATCTTTTTACAATCGATCTTTTGCATAATGTTGAGGATAAATCTCCTTAATTTAAGTTGGTGCCAACATTTATATTCAACTTTATAAATTGAAACCAAAATAATAATAATAATACTAACTAATTGATCTGATATGCTTAAAATACTTTTTAACAGTGAACAACTTGATGCACATAATTCTTAGCTTTCTTGGAAACATAAAATTACAGAAGTTACCTATCACCTATGTTAGGCTGAAGCATTCATAATATAAATAAATATTAGACTTTCATCTTAAGCCAAATTTTGATAGATAATTCACGAAGTGAAGTAACTATATATAATTAACTCTGCACGCAAAACCCGTTTCATACGTACTGCAATATATTTGCAATGGGACAGATATACGTAATAATTATAAACTATACTTAATCAAACCATGTGTGCATTAAAGAATAATTGCCATGTTAAAGCAGCCTCTAATATTTCATATTCATTAATTAACAAAAAATGTGATACACAATTATATGCATATCTTTTCAAGTAGTTCGGATATAAAAAAAAGAATCTATTTTTTTATATACCAAAGGATTCCTAATTACGGTCAATCAATACTTAATTTCTTTATTTCTTTTTTGTTTAGCCTTATCTGTAATCCCAACAACTTTTACTGTTCTCAACACCAAATTCGGAAAGCTTCACGACAATTATGACGACCCTTTTATGGCGACAAAATTTAAAACGTGAATATGTATACAATAGACAACTACAGGCTTTCATACCAAGTGATGGGTTGGAAAAAAACATTTCTATGATGTATGTGTTCACATGGCATGAGTCCTACGGGTTCTGCTCATACAACTAAGATGTCTTATTCAAAATCAAGGCATTGCATATACGACAATCCTATAAAACATAGGCATATATTAAAAAAGTCGTAATCCTAAACCGATACATACAATCAATGGTCAATTCTGTATTGAATCAATGTATATACGTAAAAAGCCGATATATACATCTACAGATTGTATCTCAAACTTGATCTTGATTTATACGCAATCAAAAAATCAATACATAGATCTATAAATCGTAATCCTAAATCGACACATACTTTAATTCCGACGGATTTGTATATGCTAGTGGTCTCTACGTCCTCTCCGTGCTCCCGTATCGATGTTCACCTCCACCGAATCGACATCATCGTCCCCTACGATAAGGATGGCCAGCGAGATCTCTCTCCCTCTCTAAGTCTCCCTCTCCTCTATCCCTCTCTATCTTTTTGCAAAAAGGGAAAGTGATGTGAAGGAGGATGATTCATTCGATTTTTATTGTGATTATAGGGAGGGATAATGGTGTATTAATACCCCATTCAATTGACATTCAAGTCTCCATAAATTGATAATATGAATTCAATAGTAATGTATGCAAAAATAGAAATATGGTTGGAGGATAGAAAATCCCATTCGTTACAATCTGCCACCTTTAAAAAAATTTCGTCCTCGAAATTTCTTGGTAAAGAGACATACCGAAGATCGTGGATTTCCTTTGCACCTTTTTTTATTCAAGACTCTTCTTACTGATCTGAACTTGGACTAGCCCCAAATATGTTTGTTGTCAACATTATTCAAACGTGAAGCTAACCTGTGAGGTCTCCTATACAGTCCTTCATAGAGAGCCATCTTGATACTCGAGTGGTAACTAATAATATAAGATAATTCAACTAACAGAAAATGTCTATCCCAACCATGTGTGACACCTGAGATGCATATACTTAGCATATTTTCTAGTGTTATCATGATCCATTCTAGGTCACCGTTGGAATATGTATGAAATTAAGTTATAAACTTCAATGGAGTACCTATAGCATCTTGATAGCTTTTCCATAATAGAAGAATGTATCACGTGTTGTGATTTGACACTATTGATGTAGGAACACCATGTATGCAGACGATCTGATTCATGCACAAATCGATCGGACTCTCGTTGGGTACTCTTGGAGAATGAGTATGAAGTGGTTGATTTGATTAATCGATATTCAATTACTCAATTAGTATAATAACCATGCTTCTTTTTCATGGGTAGTTTAGTGACAAGATCCACCGTGATACACTCTCACCTCCATTATATTATATCCCAGTATTGAGTATGGCTTATTGTTTCATAATGTCTAATCCCAACATGTTGGTACATTGGGCATTTGGAATAAATTCCACAATGTCTATCTTTCATTGTTGGCCATCTGAAATTTATGAGATATTTTTGAAATTTTTTTTACCAAGCTTGGATGAATAGTATACATCAATTTATGAGCTTCGTATAAGATCTCTGACATAAGTAGTTGTCACCTAGAGCCCAAGGTCTATCATGGTATCTCACATTTTGATCGATCATAATTTATAAAATCAGATTCTTCTTTCTTGGGCACTTCAATTATTTTTGAAAGATTTACATCTTTTTTTTGATACCTTGATCCTTCTAATTACTTCGATTTTATTTTTCACGGTATCACGAATGTCACCACTCTACTAGATAAAATATTATCACTACTAACTCCAAGTCATGAGTAGGAACATCCAAGTCAAGAGTTAGATAGTTACTCTCTTGTGTTCTTATTACATATAATCAATAATCTTCTTAAATTACATCCACATTTTGTGTCAAGTGTATCAACTTAGATCACAAATGCTCAAGCTCATAATAATAAGCTCAAGGTTGGAATCATAATCAATTCTTACCTTATTTTTTTTGAAAAATTCAATCACACTCCTATAATTGTACAAGCTTTGCATCCTTTCTAAAGCGGTTTGTAATCATTACTGTAATATATGAGAAAATTCTATACGGATCACCAATATAACTTGTTACCCTAGAAATCCATGAATTCCTAAAATATTTCTCAACAAACTCCAAGGTAATATAGCTTTCATCTTAGTTCATCCAGCTTCAATGCCATCGATAATTAAATACGACACTACTATGGAATATGATTTTTTCCAACCCGATATTGCATTTAGAACACTTCGAATATAGTTAATGCTGACAACATGTTTCGAGTACAACATCGAAATTTATTTGGTATTTCTCCAGATCATCGATGTACATAAACAATATCATCCACCAAATATGGTCATAAATTTATCTTGATATTCTTGAAAAAATTCCTATTCATAAGCTCTGTAAAAACTGCAAGAGTACTTGTGAGATCAAAATGCATGACAAAACTATTTGCAATGACCAATCCTTAATCTGGAAGCTATTTCTGGAATATCCACCCTTTTATTCCATGCTAATTGGAAATGATTTTTTTTAGCCTTCAGTCTAACACTCCTCTGCTCTACACTTTTTGTTAACAAAGCCTAAATAAAACATTCTTCTGCCTGGACCAATTTGCAATTTCTATTGACATATACATCTCTTGTATCCGATGCTCAACCTTCTCCATCTCATGTTCACCCTCAAAGATAAAGGGTTGTTTTTGTGAATAAAGGTCTTCGGGATAGAGCCATTAAGACTTCGGATGAGATGTTTTCTTTACCCAGTGAGTCGTCATTGTTCATCAACTCTATGATGAGGGGACATCTAAGATAGAGAATCAAGTAATCAACTAGTTACTTATAATACTAGTTTTTCGCTAAGTGCCTAAGTCTTGGGTCACTATTGGTTGTGGATATCTTACATCCAGAGGAACTACGGCTCTGATACCATTTGTAACGGAATGGGTCACGACGACCGACGGAAGCATGCGATAAGAGATCACACGACTGAACCATTACCGATTCATGCATGGTAATAATTGAGCATACAAAAATCATCTAAAAAAGATCCATAAAATCCAGTTCAACCGAGAGTTCCATTATTACAATATCTATAAAGGGTATACTTGCAAAAGAAACTAAATAATTTCACAACATGGGTCCATGTTTCAGTGGGCATATAGATATCCACCATAAGCCATACCGTGCTGAATGTCTTATTGAGTTTGTTGCATGAACTTGAATGCCTGAACAAACTTGTTCTTTCATCTGAAATAAACATAATTTGCATGAGCCTAATGCCCAGTATGTAACGGGGTCCATGCGTGGGAATTCTAATAGCCTTTTAACATGTTATAATTCATGTACTTAACTCTCAATGGAATAACATTATTACGTGCCTAATTGTCCCATGCATGTCTAAGTATGTTCCCCTTACAAGTTGCATATTGAATTCGACATGAATATACATGTGCAATACATATAAAAATATATAAGCTATCATTTTTCATCATAAGGGGTATGCTTCTGAAATTCATGATATGTTTATGCATCCTTTATCATTTAGATTCTTTCAGATTAACCCCTTAAAATAACTTTTGCATGACTTGTGACGGTTTATTATTCTTAAACCATTTCTCTTTTAACATATAATGATTTATCTTTGATTAAATTATTTCCTTACATAACATGTAATGGCTTACCATTATAAACAATTTCTTTCACAACATGTAATAGCTTACCATTCTAAACCATTTCTTTCATAGCATGTAATGGTTTATCATTATAAATCATTTCTTTCATAACATGTAATGACTTACCTTTCTAAACCATTTCTTTCATAACTTGTAATGATTTATTCTTTCATTAAACCATTTTCTTGCATGACATTTCAGTACATGTGTACATATACTTTAACAATAGCATAACTATACATATACCCATGACATTATATAATTGCACATATTCCCATGACATTAACTTAATTTCACATATGCCCATAACATCTTCAATGTTTAGGGTTGTCTTAATTGTTAGATTCTTAGGCGGCTTTGGTGTCTTTGCTGGCTTTACCGCTGGCACTAGCGGTCCATAACATAGCATGACAATGTAGCTACAACTGTAGAGGACTTAGCTTTTGCCTCTATGGTTCCTTTCAACCATACGCCCCTTGCAGCATTGCCCCCTTGGGCTAATACGATAATTGGACTCTAGACGTGGCTCCTACCATTTGGTGTAGCACTTAGCTCCGCTCATCATTTCAGTGCCATTGTTCATTTTATGGAATTCCAATCTTTTTACAATCGATCTTTTGCATAATGTTGAGGATAACTCTCCTTAATTTATGTTGGTGCCAACATTTATATTCAACTTTATAATTAAAACGGTAATAATAATAATACTAACTAATTGATTTGATATGCTTAAAATTCTTTTTAACAGTGAACAACTTTATGCACATAATTCTTACTTTCTTGGAAATGTAAAATTACAGAAGTTACATATCACCTATGTTAAGCTAAAGCATTCATAATATAAATAAATATTGAACTTTCATCTTAAGTCAAAATTTGATAGATAATTCACGAAGTGAAGTAACTATATATAATTAACTCTGCACGCAAAACTCGTATCATACGTACTGCAATATATTTGCAATGGAACAGATATATGTAATTATTATAAACTATACTTAATCAAACCATGCATGCATTAAAGAATAATTGCCATGTTAAAGCAGCCTCTCATATTTCATATTCATTAATTAACAAAAAAATGTGATACACAATTATATGCATATCTTCTCAAGTAGTTCGGATATAAAAAAAGAATCTATTTTTTTATATACCAAAAGATTCCTAATTACGGTCAATCAGTACTTAATTTCTTTATTTTCTTGTTTAGCCTTATCTATAATCCCAACAACTTTTACTGTTCTCAACACCAAATTCGGAAATGTACACGACAATTATGACGACTCTTTTATGGCGACAAAATTTAAAACGTGAATATGTATACAATATACAACTATAGGGTTTCATACCAAGTGATGGATTGGAAAAAAAACATTTCTATGATGTATGTATTTATATGGCACGAGTCCTACGGGTTCATCTCATACAACTAAGATGCCTTATTCAAAATCAAGGCATTTCATATACGACAGTCCTATAAAACATAGGCATATATGAAAAAAATTGTAATCCTAAATCGATACATACAATCAATGGTCCATTCTGTATTGAATCGATGTATATACGTAATAACCTAATGCCGATATATACATCTATAGATTGTATCTCAAACTTGATCTTGATTTATACACAATCCAAAAACCAATACATAGATCTAAGAATCGTAATCCTAAACCGACACATACCTTAATTCTGACGGAGTTGTATATACTAGTGGTCTCTACGTCCTCTCCGTGCTCTCGTGTCGATGTTCACCTCCACCGAATCGACATCATCGTCCCCTACGACGAGGATGATTCTCCCAGCGAGATCTCTCTCTCTCTCTCTCTCTCTAAGTCTCCCTCTCCTCTCTCCCTCTCTATCTTTTTGCAAAAGGGCAAGTGACGTGAAGGAGGATGATTCATTGGATTTTTATTGTGATTATAGGGAGGGATAATGGTGTATTAATAACCCATTCAATTGACATTCAAGTCTCTATAAATTGATAATATGAATTCAATAGTAATATGTGCAAAAATAGAAATATGGTTGGAGGATAGAAAATCCCATCAGTTACAATATCAACTTTCTATCTTCTCATCCAACAATGAAAATTCCATTATTCCTTTCTCACAATCAACACGTGCATTCATTGTAGCTAAGAATGGTATATCTAAAGTGATTGAGATGTAGCGTAGCTCTTCAAGCACTTCAGTGCACGGTACCAAAAAAATCAATTGAGAAGTGGAAGTCCTAGACTTTCACTAATACACCCTTCTAGCACCCATTTAAATAAGTCTTTTTAACAATTCTGTCAACGAAGTGGAATATGGTTAATGTAGGTTTCAGCCTAATCTAAATGAAATTGGTTAACAAGGAATGCAGGAATGAGATCCATAGAAACCATTTTTGGGATTTTGACGCTCGTGTCTTTATAAGTTTTTACAACAACAGTTATGCCCTTAGTCTTTTAGGTGCTGTTCGGCTGGGGGTTTACCCCCTCTTGGGGTGGGTTTACCCCCCAAAACCCTCATTTTATCTTTCTTGTCAGATCCACTATCTATTCTTTATTTAAATATTAAATAAATTATATGTATTTCATCTATTCCATCAAAAAATAATATAGTATACCATCATATCATCTAAAAATTATAAACTACGTACTGAACTTCTACTCACCTTTCCAAACTTCAATACAATCACATCACAATAACTACTCATTTTTCCAAATTTCAATACAATCACATCACAATAACTATATACTTTTTCAAACTTTAAGGGTGTGTTTGGATAGTGGGTTTAGGTGGGTTAAACTGGTTGCAGGTAACCCATTTTTGGATTTTGATGTTTGGATAAAGGGTTAAACTGGATGTGGGTTAGAAGCGGATTTATTGTGATATGATTGTATTGAAGTTTAAAAAAGTGAGTAGTAATTGTGATGTGATTGTATTGGAGTTTAAAAAGTGAGTAGAAGTTGAGTAGTTTATAATTTTTATATGATATGATGGTATAATATATTATTTTTTGACAGAATAAATGGAATAAAATTAATTTATTTAATATTTTGAAAAAGGGAAAATGTGGGACCCACTTGAAAAGAGAAAGAATGGGGTAAGGGGGGTTTACCCCCTACCCGAACGGCACCTAAGACAATCATATCACAACAAACCCATTACAAACCCATCCCCAGTTTAACCCTCTATCCAAATACTAAAACACAAAAATAGATTACCTCCGACTAGTTTAATTCTTCCTAACCCGCGTACCAAACACACCGTTAGAGTTATGCTTCTGTCTATATATTCTTATTAGATACTCAACGTCGTCCTTCCAATAATGATAAGGGGGGCACACGTTTAATAGTAGAAGGGCAACACTACTGCAACATTTATAAGAATATAAAAACATAAGCGTAATTGTATGGGCATAAGTGTTACTGAAAAAAATTCAGAATAACGGAGAGTTTAAAATCCTTTTTATATTTACAACGCAATCAACTTATATATATATCAGACTGATGAAAGACGAATCATGAACAAAACTAAACACTTCACATATATGACATATATTACCATATTCGATTATCTTCTCTTGTTCGACATCAAAAAAAAGATACATTTATATGACATATATTATTATTTTTCAATTATCATCTCATGTTAGACAACTATCAAAATCAAGGAATCAAGAGCATCAAGAAATATCGTGAAACATCAAAGAAGCAAGAAACATCAAGAAATAAAGAAACATCATAAAATCAAGAAATTAAGAAAAAGTCAGTTGCTAGGAAATAAGTCAAAACAAGAAGAGACGTGAAATGTGAGTGTAGGTAAACCATGCAATTTACCCATTGAGTTAACACACAAAGTAGAATGTGCAATGGAAGAACTGAACATAAACAATCACTAGAGAAGAGCCAAGAGATATGTTGTATTCAACTTTAAATCAATGGTGAACAAACCACTGACTTTAATTGATGTTATGTTATGATTTTTTTCTAAAATTTATCTATAACCTAAAAATGACTAGTTAATGAATATGAATTATAAAGGTGATAACAAAATTACCCAACTTTGCCGACATATATCCACTTAATTTAAAAAATCATAGACTAAAAAAATTAAACAATTCAATATGAACAAATATCTCCTCTTCGAAGTTTATCAAATAATATCATTGCAATTTATGAACATATTATCAAGGGTTTTTTTAACACATGTTCATACCTTTTAGATTCTGCAATTACAATTATGTCCTGATCTTTTTCCAATATCACTTGTACCCCAACCTTGTTGGACCATTAATAGTTATGCCCTTGGGATAGTTATCATCCATTCAGCTCTCAGACAAACATTACTTATGATCACAAACATAATTGGAAAGAAAATAAAAAGGTAAAAGTGTAATTTTGTATTCTTCTTCCTCCCCATTCAATGTCTTCATCTTCTTATTCTCCTTCCTCTTACTCTCACCTTCAGCCTCATTAAGAACATGTTAGTGATCTAGATTTTGCTAATGAATCAGTTGCATATTTATTTTGTATCTTGATTAACTTTTTAGGTAGAATCTTGTAGAAGCTTTTTGATGAAAAGTATATAAAAGCTATGAAGTTGATTCAAAGCCTAAAAGTGATTCTAAAAGACTCTACTTAAAGGTTTAAGAATCAGAATTAAATTAAAGAAAGAATCAATTCCAAAAGCTCAAGCTTTAAAGACTTCGGATGTTGATGTGCCTTAATATATAGTTTTTACTTTATGCTAAAAAGAATCATATACTTTTTGCATATTATTGATTAGCAAGCAAACTTAAGCCAAAATCATCAATTTCACAAAATCAATTTTTGAACATATGATCGATCACCTTGACACCTCTGATTGATTATCCATGATCGATCATGTTCTTCTTGATCTATCGACCCTGATTGACCATACCCTTGACCATAATTGATTACTTTTTGAATTCCATATCAATGGTCAAATATGATAGATCACTTTTGTGATCTTATCGATCACCCATGATCGATCAACTTGTTTCTATGATCGATCATTTCATGGATTTTGGAAATCAAAACATTAGGCTTTCCATTTTTGGATACCAATGGCTCTTTTAAGACCAACATCTATGGCTCATTGTTTGAGATACATAACCAAGAGAAACATCTTCTATTCGCAAAAGAAAAGAAAGAGTGATCTTTTCGTGCGATATTTGAGTTTTTACAACATTTCTGCATTCTTGAGCTCTATTCAATCCAAGGCTTATTTCTACTGAAGTTGTTTATGCTCTCTATGATCTACTGTGATTATCTTCATCATTCTTGAGCATATCCTGCACTTAAAGTTTGTAAGTTTGTGAATTAAAGTCTCATTACTTAACTATATTATGTTTTGCATTTTTTGCATAGGTATCAGAGTAGTGGATTCCTTTCTCCGAGAGAAAGAAAGAGAGAGAGAGAGCGATAGAATCTTTCTTTAGGAGTTTTCTAAGGAAGGGTACATGTTGTACGAGAGGTTGTACTACCCTCGATTAAAGTAGTGCTGGAATAATGGAAACATGCTTCATCGAGGGAGCGAAGGGGAAATCTTAGAATAGGATTTTGGGTCATGGTTTTCCCGATTTTGGTTTCCATGTAAAAATCATTATTTATTTTTGTTTTTATTCTTATATCTGTGTGGTTTATGAATGATTTTATATTTTTATATTATTCTTAGGATAATTGTATATTGCACAATTCACCTCCTCTTGTGTCAGACTCGCATTTGATATCAAAGGTTGTATAAGTTTTACAGGTGTAACAACCTACTTGTAGGTCCTAGATGGCACAAGAAAATATATCAACTAGCTAAAGCGAAACTGCCTACTCTATTAAAAAGTTACCTTACTTCGACAACACAAACTACTCCTACTAGGCAAATGATATGGAGATATATGAAGACCAAAGAATTTAGGATGTGGACATGTAAGATTAAGATCATCGTGAATAAGACACTGAAGGAAGGAGTAGAGAAATTCACAGATGCTGAGATCAAGGATTTGGAGAAGAATGCTAAAGACGTGAACATGTATTGTGGTCTTTCCGTAGATGAGTACAATCATGTCTCTTAGTCCAAGACAACTAATGATATACGGAAGACACTCCAGGTTACATATCAAGGTATGCGGAAAGTCAAGCGCTCTAAATTCACTAGGTTAACCATGGAGTTTGAGAACTTTGAGATCACTACAACTTGGGCCACAACAGGAGACGGTCGCCTACTGTCCCTTATACACACGCAACCATCCCTTTGGAGCATATGCGATGGGTGTCCAACCATCCCATCTAGGTGTGTCCCATCTATTTGGATGGGATGGGAACACATCCTGCTCCATCCAGTCATCGGACGAGACAATCATGCCCGTCCCGTCTAGTGTCTCTCTGATTGATGAAAGAAGCTATGAGACAGCCATGCTCGTCCCATCTAAGTCACTATATGTAGGACAGTCATGACCATCCCATATATTCATTTAGATGAAACGATGGCAACCGTCCCATATATATTAAGATGAGATGGTGATGAATCTCCATTTCATCATCTTTATTCGTTCATTTTGATCTTAAATCCATAGATAAATGCATGTAAATAACATTAAATTGTACACAATAAACTCAATAATTATCTTGAAAATACTGTATAAATACATGTATTTAATTCTAAAATAAAATAATAAAAGAAAAGAAAAAAAGAAACGAAGTATCAAAGATACTGAATAACCCTAGACTCCGAAACTAAGGTAATATTGACTTCGTTGATCAGTAATAAAGTAGGGGATATAAGGCCAATTAACTATACTAAAAATACACAGAAACCCTAATTATTTAACTTCAAAATAACCAATAATCACCTAATTTATTTTCTGTCTTATACATCTCAATTTAATAAACCATCAACATGAAAATTGCACAAAAAAATATATAGAAAAATACAAAAATAATTGCAAAGAAATATAATGCACAATGCACTTGAGAAACAAAGAAGAAACAACTAGAAACTAAATTTCAAATACATTTATATCCTTCATATGAACTTAAAATTCACCAACTCACCTTTATTGTTCATAACATTAAATTATTTATCTAATGAAGATTGTTTCATTAAAAAATAGAGTCAAGATGTAAAAGCTGACTTTCTAGGTCTCAATGTCCTATATACCAGATTATTTTATTTATTATATTCATTCTTTATATTTTTACATTTCTTATATTTCTAAATACTTGTAAATATTATGTGAAATATATTTAAAATAAACCCAAAATAAAACATTAAAAATACAATAAAATAAATAATTAAAATATATAAGCACACTATACCTATAATATATATACCCTATCTATTTAAGCATATAAATAAAATAAAAAATAAATAAAATCATGTAAATATATATTAAAATATAATTTAAATATATAAAATATGTGTATATAATAATAAAATATAGAATACAAATAAAAATAAAATAATTAGAGTGTAAGTGAATATACCTACGTATATACATGTAAAAATTAATACCTAATAAATAAGCTTGTAAAAATAAATAAAAATCATAACAAATTTGTACATAAAATATTTTTTTTTATATTTTCAGTTTTAATTAATAAAATCAATTATTATTTTTAAATGACTTAATAAGGGATTTTTGCCCAGCATTTTCTAATTAGTCCATGTGGGCCAACCAGAAGCCACTGTGAGTTGACATTGGTCAACTGCACGGTCCATTCGTAGCCCCTGTCAGAACCTCACAAACTCCTCTGTCTTCTCCAAAATTTTGGTTATGATCCACTACTCTAAACTCCTTAGTTCCTCCACCAACATTATTCTCCATACTTCCCTCTATCACGCCATACCATCTAATCGACCAATTGATCACTCCTTCTCTTGCCATCTCGTGACCAAGCCACCTACCAACTCTTGTATATAAAAAACCCAAACCCCTCTTTTGGCTTTTTAATCCAGTATAACCTAATCGTAACCCCAATAAGACCCCCAAGTTGATTTTCCAGGTGACAACAAGCGAGTCCTTGGCCTTGTCAGCGTGGAGATGGAAGGGGGAGGGAGATCCAAGTTCACCGATGTTCTTCTAGGTGGAGCTTTGTCTACTCCACGTATACACCCCTGCCGAGCTGTTCTTTCCATGTTTTCTAGATTAGTTTCCATCTTGTCTTATAATTTAGGTTTCAATTTACGTATTTAGGGTTTAGTTAAGGTTTAATTCTAAATTATCCATTCGTTGGATCTTTGGTTCCGACCCCAAAATAATTGTGATCCACTATTCTTCGACCCACCAAGTCACCTCCATTTTCATCTTGACCACATTCTCCATCAAAGCCCCCTCTTTACCCCTCGATCTTGTAATGATCAAGGTCTACCGAAGCTCATCCTCCATCTTTACCAAGAGATTCATTGCCCCTTTGCCCCACTTGATTTCCAGCTTCAAATGAGGTCAAGAGCGATCCTCTTGAGCCCACGAGCCTTTTGCTGTAGGAGCAGGCGTAAATGAGCACCTGGGAGAGAGATCGAACTAAGACCCCATGTCCCCACTATCAAGATTTGGAAGCCTCCAGTGACCAACTGCAGGCGCAGAAGAGGCTCAGGAAGCCTCTGGGCTCATCCGAGAAGAAAATGGTGACTTGAGCATTGACAAATTAAGGATCTAAGGTACCCGCTAGAGCTGTTCTTGGGTGGTCTTCATGAACACTCAGGTACCGTCAGATCATCATCCCCTGCTATATTCTTTCTCTATTGTTAGATCAGAGCCAAAGCGATGCACGAGCTTAGCCGTTGATGCACATAAGAGAAATATCTCCAAGAGTTGGACAGGCACACATTTTGGGTAATTTACGCCAACACCGCCGCCTTTTTATATTTTTAGTGGTCTTGTATATCTTACTTAGTTTAAATATTTCTGTAGTATTTGTAGTAGAAGAGCCCTCTAACTTTGTTTATTTACTAATTGGTCCTCTACCAGTTCACCTTACATGCCCGCGCACGTGAGGCCCTAGGTATTTTGCATCAAACCCCCTCCGAGTTTGGATATTTCTATTTAGTTCTATATTTTGTATATAAAGTGTTATATTTTGGGATAAAATGCATCAGAGTACCTATCTCTTCACATTATTGCAATTATATCCCTACTAAGCTATAATTTTATTTCTTATACTTTTATTTTTATTAAGTTTCTCATTGCTCTATAATTAATAGGATAATTTCTATAGATGCCTTAAATCATGTTTTCTCATGTCTAGCTATTGGATTTAGTATTTATGGCATTTTCCCTTTTATTAAAAATTAAAAAGAGCATTTTAATCTCTGTTTGCTTGTAAAAATCCAAAAAATAAAAACCATCTTTAAAAATTCCAAAAAATCAATATATGTATAGCATTATATATTCTACCTTTAGATAAAAAAACATAAAAAAATATAAAAAGAAAAAAAAGTTAAAAACATAAAATCATAAAAAACTATAAAAATTTGGAAAAAACATATAGAATCCAAAATTTGTTTTCTATTTTATATTTTTATTTATACTATATAATATATATTAACTATTGTTTTGGGAAATATTGGACTTATTATCTATTTTTACAACCCCAAAACATTTAGTTTAATGATTTTCTCAACATCTGTACATTTTATTACATAAAATACATAAAATTGGCAAAAATCATATAAATATACAATAAAACATAAAAAACATTTTACTGCTCATTCCCGCTCAATCAACGATCCTTGGATCATCAGCCAAGATCACATCCATGTCGTTCGCCAACACCTTTAACTCAGAGTGCCACGTGGCCACATCTCCATCGCTGGATCTCTCCCAAAACGCCTCCATCTCAGCCATTCATCTCCGCCGTGATTCTAGCTGTTCGATCCCCACTTTAGATTCAATCTCCACCGCCTGTTGGCGCTCGACGCTCCGCCTGCCACGTGCCACACTCAATGCCCTTCGATCTCGACGCACAGATCTAATCCTGGCCCTTCTCTCGCACCCTTCTTCTGGCTGTTGGATCACGAGATTCAATGGTCCAGAGGTCATCCTCTACCTCCGAAAGAGCCTCACCCACATCACCGCTTCCCGCGACACCTCCGCCCCCTTCCTATTTTTGGCGCCACTCCAGCCACCCTCTCCATCCACTGACACCACGACATAGCCCCGACCTCCACCATCCTCGCCAGAATCAAAACCACCATGATTCCCTTCCTCTTTGCAACACACACACACCACAAACCCCACACCTTTATCGCCTGGACATCCATATCCTTCCTATAAATACCTCATCTCCGGCCAACTTCCACCCCATCCGCCATAGCGAGAGGTGTCCTAGGGCTTCGGGCTACCCTTTGGTGACAACATTTCAGTGTGTAAGCGAGCGACGATAGGTCTCCACCTCCGGCGGGATCCACAACGTACCCCCACCGTGCCGCAACTCCTCCAGTGAGTTGCTTGAGCTCGGGCCTGCTACTGACCTTCGAGCGACGATCGGAGCCTCTCCAGTGAGTCTCCAACCCCAGGTAGCTTCATCCATTCTTCCCTGATCTTCTTTCTATTTTCATCTCGATCTTCTTCCATATTTTTCGCTTTCTCCGATAGACTCCACCCTCCGTTGACCATCCACCGAGCATCACCTTGAAGCTCTGGTCTTTGTGCATCCCTTCGTTTGCTCCGACAACCCATCGCAGCTCCTCCGACCAAAGCTGCGCCTTCACGGCGGAGGAAGATCACCGGCCACCTTTCACTCCGCCACAAGCCTCATCGCACATCCCTTGCACTCCATGAACACTAACACCATTCGTTCTGACATCAACTAACCCTGCAGGAGCCCCTTCTTCACTGATCAGAGTCTTCACCGGAGCTGCTTCGAGCTCCATCGACTCCAGCTTCTAGACTTCCTCCACATCATCCAAGACCTCCGGATGCTCCGCTACGTCTCCACGATTGTTCCGAGCCGTCCAGGAGTCTCCGGCGAGTTTCATCGAGTACGGGGAAGGGCGGCAGAGCCGGGACCATCTCGTCGGAGCCCCGCCAAGTCCGCCGCAAGAGGCGGCAGACCGGAGAAGATGACTGATGAGCCGAAAATCGATGTGACTAAGGTAGAAAATAAATCACAATGTCGTTGTCCTTAATCGATCAATTCAGTCAACGGAAAAAATATTTTAACCACTCAAAATAAGATAAATCAATAAAAATAATGTAAGCGGTTTTCGCTATTCATTTTACCTAGTATAGCGACCAGGGTCGAACATAAGGAGCACGTTTGAAAAACTAAGTCGTCATTTTTCAGAGTTAATTTTTTAGTGGTTTTTGAGTTTTTATTTTTTTAAAATTTTAAAACAGGAACAAATGAATAAAAACACACACACCACACTTTTTATTTTTCAAAAAGGTCAAAAATATACAATAAAGTCCAAAGAAAATATTTTTGCCTTTTATATTATTTAAAATATATTTGATGATTTTTGCAACTTTTTCTGATGTTTTTTTGTGATTTTATAAAAATAAAACAGTGGAAAACAGAGCAAACTGTACACAGTCAGGAGTATTTTGCAAGTTAAATATCTTTTAAGTACTCAAAATCCCTGAAACTTATTTTTAAAAGAAACTAGAGAGCAATATCTACAGTTAGAAACTGAAATCAGAATTTTTGGATTTTTCTACAATTTTCTATAATTTTTTAAAATTTCTCGTTTTTCGCACTTTTTGGAGTTTTATAAATCGAAAATGCACAAAAATTGGTTAGATATTAAAAGAGATCAAAATACACCTACACTAATTTTTTTGGAATTTTTAAGCAATTTTTCGATTTTTTATGGATTTTGTAATTTTGAGCAGAGAAACATACACTGTTTTTGAATTTTTAAATATAGTAAATGACAACAGAAATTAATGAAAATTTTATACAATGAAGAAGACCATAGCATGGGTTTAACTTGATTTTTCCAAAATTTTCAAAATCACAAAAATATTTATTTCCATCAAGTAAATATTCAAAATCAAGTCTGAAGTACAGGGGCATATTTGAAGTTTTTTATTGTTCCTGCATTAACAAATAATAACTATTAAAAGTTGGAGAAAAGTTTCGCAATATACCCAAGACACATGTGTGATGCACATGACAAGCTCTGGAAGAGGCTTCTTTATACTTTGAAGAACTTTTGGAGGGATGATATGTAATTTTCCCAAGAAATTAGGGCATCATTGAGGCTTCGTTCATCTTCTAAAAAAGGAGCAAGGGGCGCCGCCCGCTCTTCTTCTGCAAGCAAGGGGCGGCGATCTCGGCAGTCTGGAGCGGCAGTGGCGGGGCACGCGTGGAGGAGCTCGCGATGGCGGTGTCGCACGGGGTGCGAGGACGCCGTCCGCGCGCGGAGGAGGTGTTGCGCGGGGGCACACTGGGTGGCACAACTGCCTCGGCGGAAGCTGCGACAGCGAGATCTGGGCGTCTGGCGGCGTTGTGGAGGTCGGAGGCTTCTTGACAGGGCGGTAGCCTCGCGCGGGGGGCTCGAGGAGGACCGCGTGGGGCAGAAAGGACTGCAGCACGGGGCGATGCCGCTGCTCGGCAGCGCGCACGGAAGCGCGTGGGAGATGTGGGGAGGCACCGTGCGGGTCGTGAACGCGGGCTAGGAGGTGCTGGCATTGGCTGGCGCGGAGGACACCGCCCTCGCGTGTCGGTTGGCGAGTGCGAAGGGTGGCGGCACGGGGCCGCCGCTGCAGTTTCAAAAGTCGGTGGAGCACGGCCTGCGCGTGGAGGCGCGACTGCAGGTCGGCCCGCCGGTTGCGGAGGAGGATGGCGTCAACCCTTTTATTTATTTATATATTTGTTTATTTGTTTTTATTTTACTGTACAAAAAGTAATCAAGAAATAAAAGTCTCTTTTTTTATATTTTTTTGAAAATCAGAACTGTAAAATAGTTTTTTTAATTAGTTTTTTTAAAGTTTTCCTGCAAAGTAAAAGTTAGATACAAAAGAATTTTTTTATTTTGTTATATATTCCTGCAAAACAAGGATTAGAGAGAAAAGACAACAAAAATTTTATTTCTTTTTTTAGTTTTCCCTGCAAAAACAAATGTGAGATGAACAGGAAAAATAATTATGTGATTTTTTTATTTTTTATTTATTTATGTACAATAATCGGAAGTGTGTACATTACACTGTTATTTATGTACAATAACGGGAAAAATAATTATTTAGTTATGTACAATAATTATTTATGTACAAAAGAAGAAATGAGGGAGGAGGAGCCCATTAAAAAGAGAAGAAAAACAAGAGAGGAAGGTATCTACAAATAAGGAAGGTAATTATTGATTAATTAAATAAAATAAATAAATAAAAAAATTAATTAAAAATGAATTTCAGAATTAATTAAAATAAATATATTAAAACTTTTCCAAAAATGAATTGGCCACCTTAATGGTGGTCATTACAGATATGAAATAAAATCCTATATATGGTAAGTATATAAAATTCAATTAATTCACATAAATCCACTAAATCAAATAATTAAATATGAAATTCGAAATTAAATTAAATAAATAAATTAATGTTAGATAATTATTTTTTGGTGGTTTTTATAAAAGGAAGTTAGTTGTATACATATATTATACACATATAATACAATATACATAGGTAAAAATAAGGAAATAATTTTTATAAAAGATTTTTTTTAATTTTATTTTTTTAATTTTTATTTTATAAGAAAACAATATTTACAATTATATACATTATATAAAAAAATAAATATACATAAATATGTACATCAAGTATACGGGAAAATTACACAAAACACCCAAAAAAATCGACTTTTTAACTGTAACTACAAAAATTATGAAATAGCCATTTGAAAGATAATTTAATTTAGAGTATGATGGAAGTGAGTTTGGTTCAATTTGAGCTCGTATGGAGCCATAATTGGTGTTTCAATTGTCACTTTACGGCTTTTTCTGGGTGCGATTATTTGCATTATGTACATTGTTTTATTTTACAAATATTTTTATTATTTACAACACAATTTTATTTACAACTTTTATTTACAAAAATAATTAATTTGAGGTCAAATTATGTATAAATAAAATAAGGTATGTTTTGCACAAATATACAGAAAAAATATTTACAAAATATTTTTTGGATTTTTGACAAACGACCCTATCTCCCCCTAATTTATTCCTGGTCGATCAGGTCAAGTCTTGACCTTCTCTCGGGGTTCGGGACAGTCTGTATTTATTGCACAAATACCTTCTTTTCTTTTTCTTTTCTTCTTTATTCTTTTATTTATGTGCAAACAGTGTTAAAAATGCAATTTTAACAAATGCATGCAAAATGGTAATTTTATGGAATAAGTTGGTATTTACAGGTGTTTAGCTAAGGAAAAGAGGCTAAAATAAAAGAATAAAGGCGATGAATCGTGGATTCATCATTCCCCTATACTTTAACTTTGCTAGTCCCTTAGCAAACACTTATTTGGAAAATAAGTGAAAACAAAAATAAAGAAAAGAAAAAGGAAAGAAGTTAGAACAACATTGGCTTTTAAACTTATCTTCATAAAAATGTAGTATGGAGCTCTGTTAAACCTTTGGATTATTAGTGTGTCGGAACCTTAATGGGAAATGGATTTAAAACCTAACAGACTGTAAGTTCCATAAGACTCCTATTCAGGTCTCCTCAACAGTCAGATCAGAACAAGTCTACATACACAAATTCTTATGACTATGAATTCTTACTTGTACGTGTAAGTGAAATATATCTCCTCATCTCAAAAGTAGCAAAGAAGCATCCTCTCTCAACAAGGTAACTCTAATAACCCGGTCTGGCAACTCTTTCCTCGAGGAGCGGGGATATTCCCTTCTAAGTTCAGGTACAACTAGCTCAAGAAGAGGGGATGGAGAAGAGAATGGATGGTAACCAGTGTAGTTACCTATCCTTGGATGCATGACCAGTGTAGCCATGTCACCCGCTGCAAGCTCACAAATATTTAACTTTGAAGCTCTTATTATTTTTTTCACTTGTATATACACTCCTGCAGACATTTTATTTTTCTATCAGGCTTGTCCACTTTTGGAGATTTTGCATTTTTTTCTTTTTTTTCCTTTTTTTTTAATATATACAAGGTGCAACATGTACATAAGGAATTTTCTTCTCGAGCCAGTAGACTATCCCTCTTTTGAAGCATTATTGCAACCCCACATCATCCTGTCATTAGACCGCAACATCACCAAACCAGATTGAGATGCACTTCCCTCCCTAGAGGAGGACGAGAGGTTCCGCCTAGATGTACTACCCTCGTATGCTACCCCAAGACAAAAGATTCTGCCCCCTCACTACCTTGTCCATGAAGAGCTACGTGTAAAGTGCATTGTCCAAGGTAAGCCACGGTTTGAAAGAATCATGCGTGTGTTGTTAAATATTCTACTTAGACCCATCAAGATGACATGTGAACATAGTCTTATGGACTCAAAGAACTAAGTCACTAGGACCTGAAAAGTCTTAACTCCAAATCTTATAAGGTTCCTATGAAATTAAGTGGATTAAGGTCCAACTGAGCTCCATTCTTCAAATTTATTCCAGACTTAGTTTAAATGTCAAAATCATCCTGAAAAATGCTCATGCGGATGCAAGAAAACATGTACAATGCAAAGAAAAGAAAACAAAAATCTTTTTGTGAAATCATTTTCAAAATTTTGAAATTTTTATGGATTTTTGAAAAATGATGCACATGCAACAGTTTGTTTGTTTGTTTGTTTGTTTATTTTTTCATGCAAATAGTTAGTAATATATACAAGTATATACAAAATATATTTTTTTAGAAAAAATTAGGGAAGTGATACATATTTACACGGGAGTGAGGCAATTATTTACAAGAATAAGAAAGGATTTACAACTTGAGTAATTTATACAGGTATATACATACAGTTGATTTTTTTAGTTTTATTTTATTCATTTTTTTATTTTTTTATTTTTTGATGCATATATTCCTCAAATTTATTTGAAAATAATTTTACAAAGAATTTTGAAAACTATAATCCAAAATATTTTTTCACATAGTTTTACAAACATTTACACACATTTGAAAACTCTTTTGCAAACATTTTTCAAACAGTATATATAGATTTTCAAAATAATTTTTCAACTACTTTCCAAACATTTGCAAATAGTTTTTACAAATCATTTTATTTCAATATTAAAATTTTTACAATCCACAATATTTTTACAAAGGTTAAAATATTTTTCAAATATTTTTCAAATAGTTTTCAAAAGTTTTTTCAAATAGATTTTCAAACTACTTCAAAATATTTTTCAAAATATATTAACCTGATTTATTAATCAGTATATACAAAAATAATTTCGAGGAAACATCTGCATCTTTTTTTATTAGTTAATTTAGTTTTTTTGAGTATTTACACAGTATTTTAGCCATATTAAAAATATGAAAGTACGAGTTATGGCTCAAGTATATATATACAATATATATGGCACCCCCTATACTTAGCTCAAACTATGTCCTCATAGTGATCAAAGAGATGAAAAGAAAGACATAACTCGTGCTAAGTATAGAAAAGTAAAAAGAATGATATGCTACACCGACGAATGAAAGAATGAAATCAATAGGAGTCAGTGATCCCCCTATACTTAGGATCAAGTAATCCTAAGTATAGAAGACTGTACACAAGGGGAAAACCGAGGAGTAGAATGTACAGAGTCTACCTCCCCTATACTTAGGGTAAAATATCCCTAAGTATAGGCAACAAAATAGAGGTAAAAAGAATCAAAAGCATAATCACAGGTCTGACACCCCCCTATACATAGGGTAAAGTACACCCTAAGTATGGAATGATCATGAGATGGAGATGGGGTGTGATACAGAAAGAATGGATGATATGGACAAATGGATCTAGACAATGGAAAAATGTTGAGGTGCCTCTCAACAAGCACTAGAGTTTACGCCCCTAGCTGGGCGCAAATGTTAGGATAAAGCCGTATCGAGGTTCAGGATGACATCTGTCAGGAGAATACCGTACTATCGTTGCATTCTCGGTGGGAGAACAACACCGAGGTCAACAGAGTAAATGATAACACCCGGATAAACAGTCAGGCGGGTGTTTGCTACCGGGTAAAGACATGGGCAGATGAAGTCGGGCTCCGGTAGCACAAAAGAAATCGTCTGCTCAAGATCTGTATGGAGTGAAAGGGCAGAGCTGAAGAAGTCAAACGTGGAGAAAGAAGGATCTGTCAATGAATCCTCCACGTTAATCACAGTCTCAAAAAGGTATGGAAGGTCATGATCAGGAGACTCACTATAAAGGCAGATATCCGATGTATGGAATGTAGACAAATCAGTGAAATCATCGAATACCTCAAAGATCGGGTCATCCTCACGAGGGTCATCGAGGAGAGAAACCTCAAACTCATTATCAGAAATATCAAAGTACTCGGTCTCGTGATCCGAAAAATTGGATGCACTCTCAGAAAGTGAAACCGAGTGTACATGGTCCATGGCAACCTCCCACAGATAACCCTCGGGGAGTAATGCCGAATCATCAGGGAACTTGGGATCTATGCTGTCAAATATCATGTCCTACAAAAATGTATTGACCCCATCAAATGGGAGGAGACAAGGCTCAAATATGGGACTAGCAAGGTCTATCGAATCAAAAATCGGTCCCTCATCAAGCTCTCTCTACTGAGATGAATCCAAATATATCTCTGAATATGAGAAAATCTTCTGATGAATAGACACTGAATCAACTATGTATGGACACTAGAAAGATTCAAAGGATGGCTGAGACGTAGGTTCCTCCTCTATTTCTTGGGATCCTAGCAGATCTAGAATCGAAGAATCTTCTACGTGACAGAGTGGGATTGGCTCAAAATCTGACTGTAAATCCAATTGGTCCTCAACCAATGTCCGTCTATGGGAACTCACAACAATAGGAAACACATCCATCAAATGAGAAGTAGTAGCATCCATATCCTCTGATTTGTGTGTGCTATCAAGATCGACATGGTGTGTCACACACTCAACTGTTGTCATCTCTCCCTCATGTGTTGTCCCGAATAAATCACCTCGTGTATATGCAAGATCAGAAAGTGTATCCAAGATGATCTCAGCTAAATCCAAGTTAGGATCATGGTGTGAACCACCACACGAGGTAATGACATATGCAATTTGCTCTGCAGTCCTCCCCCTCATGGCGATATGGATAAGGTCAGTCATCGAAAATCCATGATCTGGAAATCGCCTCAAAAGTTCTCGTAACCTCAACCATGAATCTATTAATGACTTCTGGGGGTTAACTGAAAAATCACGAATACACGACCGTATCATCTCTGCTCTATGCTGGGGGTAAAATTTCTGCAAAAACAACGATCGTAAATCTCCTCACGTAGCAATCTTCCTTCCCAATCGTCTATGCCGACTCTTGGCTCTACTCTGAAGTGTAAATGGGAAGGTAGTCAACATCATGTCCTCAGAAGTGATATTGGAATATGATCGTGATCCACAAATATCCTCAAATTCATCGATATGCAAATAAGGTTCCTCGTGCACTTCCCCAAAGAATTTCGGTAGCATATCAATTAACTCTAAATCCAGAACGAATGGTCTCAAAGTAGAAGCGGACTGTGCTTCATGATCTGTGTACTCATCCAATGTCCTAGGATAGAAGTCATCTAAAGCTCACAACTGCACCATATGATTGTCTATGGGATTCACTCTCATCTCAGCAAGGTGAGCACCCGTGTCTCGTATATTGTCAATCTGGTCTCTTCGGGTGTCACTCACAACATGTCCCAAATAGGAGGGTGGGTAGGGAGAAGATGGGAAATCGGACGGAGTTCCGACCTCCCAAGAGAGTGGGCGGGCATGGTGGGTATGAAACGTAGAAGCCGCAAAATCCGGCTGGAATGAAATGCGACCCATCATGAAGAGAGAGAAAAGAATGATGATAAAGGGAGGGAGGGTGGGGGTAGAGTGAAAGAGATAGAGAGATAGAAGGTGAGAGATGGTGCGAGAGAGAGAGATAGAAGGGAGAAGGCAGGGAGGAAGAAAGATAGAAGGGAGGGAGGGATAGAGATAGAATGTGACTGCTAATGATTTAGAGAGGATGATTGTAATCGACTCACACCAAAGACATATAAAACACAAAGCAAACCCCCAATTCACCAACTCTACACAACGTGAAGACCGTGACATTTGGTCTTTTATCTTTTCAATTTTAGAGTTTAGTGATAAGACAAAGTTGTACAAACACTTAGGAGGCTTGAATAGGATTTAGGCACTACTCCTTAGTGTGTACGCGAGCGAGTAAAAGCACAAAGAATGAGGGGATTGCTCTCCCAATACAATGAAGTGGTCAATTACGTTTAATTTTAGAGTCAAGTTCAATTAGCAGTCCCATTTTTTTTATTTTTGATTTTCTATTTTTTTGGATTTTTTTCAAAAAATAACGCCTAACGAATTTTCCTATTTCCTCTTTGATTAATTTGAGTCCAAGAAACAGGGGGAGGGAGTCGAAAAAGCCGATACACGATCAAAAACGATGATGCATGTGGAGATAGAAAATGCGTACCTTACTCCAGCACTCTACATGCAATATTATCCGTGCAGAAATTAAATACAGAAATTAAACTACCTATATGATGCACGAAGAAAACGGCCTTAGGCGAAAGATTTCTACACGTGAAGCACAATAGCTAATAAATCAACAAGAGAGGTCGGAGACCGATCTCTGATGCCGATCGGTGTCCGCCATAACGGATCCTGCCAGCGCTGTATACGACCTCAAGCGGCACATGACCTCTCAGGTAACTTAGATTAGCTTTTTCTTTATGATTTAATTGATTAAGTCCAGTTATCGATCTATAGGTACATGCAAATAATTAGGCTGGGACCTTAATCAATTACGTCACAATCAATATAAAAATCCTAAGTCTAGGGGCCAACTTCTGCGTGAATCAAAAATAAAATAAAAATACTAGAAAACAAAACCGATGAAAAACAACGGTGAGGTCCCCCGAGCACACCGGTGCTCGGCAAAACAGACCCCGAAGAATGTTCAAGTGTCCACAGTTCAAAAGTTCCTAATTATTACAAGAATAATTGTTCTCTCTCAAAAAATAAAATTCTTCTTCAATTCCCTACTCTTCTTCCTGTGCGGGTCCTCAAAAAGTAAACTCCAAATTGTCCAAGCAATACCTCGCACAAAAATCAAAGAGAGAAGGTAAGAAAACAATTATAATATAGAGAGACAAAGTAGAAAAATGACTACAAAGCCGTGCTCCCCGGCAACGGCACCATTCTGATGAGCTGAAAATCGATGTGACTAAGGTAGAAAATAAATCACAATGTCGTTGTCCTTAATCGATCAATTCGGTCAAGGGAAAATATTTTAACCACTCAAAATAATATAAATCAATCAAAATAATGTAAGCGGGTTTCGCTACTCTTTTTTCCCGGTATAGCGATCAGGGTCGAACACAAGGAGCACGTTTGAAAAACTAAGTAGTCAATTTTCGAGTTAATTTTTAGTGGTTTTTGAATTTTTATTTTTTTAAAAGTTTAAAACAAGAACAAATGAAAAAAAAACAGACACACCACACTTTTTATATTTTTCAAAAAAGTCAAAAATATACAATAAAGTCCAAAGAAAATATTTTTGTGTTTTATATTATTTAAATTATTTTTGGTAATTTTTGCAACTTTTTCTGACGTTTTTTTTTGTGATTTTATAAAAATGAAACATTGGAAAACAGAGCAAACTGTACACAGTTAGAAACTGAAATCAGAATTTTTGGATTTTTTTACAATTTTCTACAAATTTTTTAAGAATTCTCATTTTCACACTTTTTTGGAGTTTTATAAATAGAAAATGTACAAAAATTGGTCAGATATTAAAAAAGATCAAAATACACCTACACAAATTTTTTTGGGAATTTTTAAGCATTTTTTAAATTTTATGGATTTTGTAATTTCGGGCAGAGAAACATACACTGTTTTTGAATTTTTAAATATAGCAAATGGCAAAAGAAATTAAAGGAAATTTTATACAATGAAGAAGACCATAGCAAAAGTTTAACTTGATTTTTACAGAATTTTCAAAATCACAAAAATATTTATTTCCATCAAGTAAATATGCAAAATCAAGTTTGAAGTATAAGGGCTTATTTGAAGTTATTTATAGTTCCTGCATTAACAGATAATAACTATTAAAAGTTGGAGAAAAGTTTCACAATATACCCAAGACACATGTGTGATGCACATGACAAGCTCTGGAAGGGGATTCTTCATACTTTGAAGAACTTTGGAGGGATGATATGTAATTTTCCCATGAAATTAGGGCATCATTGAGGCTTTGTTCATCTTCTCAAAAAGGAGCAAGGGGCGCCGCCCGCCCTTCTTCTGCAAGCAAGGGGCAGCGATCTCGGCAGTTTGGAGCGGTAGTGGCGGGGCGCGTGAGGAGGATCCCACGATGGCGGCGCCGCACGGGGTGCGAGGACGCCGCCCGCGCGCGGAGGGAGGCATTTCGCGGGGGCGCATGGGGTGGCGCAGCCTTCTCGACGGAAGCTGCGGCGGTGAGATCTGGGTGTCTGGCGGCATTGTGGAGGTTGGAGACTTCGTGACAGGGCGTTAGCCTCGCGCGGGGGAGCTCGAGGAGGACCGTGCGTGGCGGAAAGGACTGTAGCACGGGGTGACGCCGCTACTCGGCAGCGCGCACGGAAGCATGTGGGAGATGTGGGGAGGCACCGCGCGGGCCGTGAATGCGGGCTAGGAGGTGCTGGCGTTGGCTGGCGCGAAGGACGCCGCCCTCGCGCGACGGTTGGCAGGCGTGAAGGGTGGAGGCATGGGGGCCTCCGCTGCAGTTTCAGAAGTCAGTGGAGCGCGGCATGCGCGTAGAGGCGCGGCCGCAGGTCGGCCCGGTGGTTGCAGAGGAGGATGGCGTTAGCCCTTTTTTATTTATTTTGTTGTTATTATTTTACTGTAAAAAAAGTAAGAAGGAAATAAAAGTATCTTTTTTTTATATTTTTTTGAAAACGAGAATTATAAAATAGCTTTTTTTAATTAGTTTTTTTAAAGTTTTCCTGCAAAACAAAAGTTAGAGACAAAAGATTTTTTTTATTTATTCCTGCAAAACAAGGATTAGAGAGAAAAGACAACAAAAAATTTATTTCTTTTTTTAGTTTTCCCTGCAAAAACAAATGTGAGATGAACAAGAAAAATAATTATGTGATTTATTTATTTATTTATTTATTTATGTACAATAATCGGAAGTGTGAATGGTCGGATCTTGGCGAGGCGTGGAGGAGAGATCCGTATCTCTGACCACCGTGCGTGGTCGGATGTAAGAGGTTGTGCGGGATAGAATGTGAAACGGATAGATTGCGAGGTGAGGTGAAATCTTCAGTGTCGGATCGGAAAGTGGGGTGATGGAAATTTTCTTTGTGATTTTAAGATATAAAAACTAATCACTACAACTACGCAAAAATTAAAACTACGGTTTATCTAGGAAAATACAAGAAATAAAAGTGGATCTCACCTTGGGGTTCGAAAATGCCATGATGGACTCGACAAGGACCGACACACTGTCACTGGACGGCTCGGATGCTAGGCACCCTTCTTCAACAAGATCATGCTCAAAGATCGGGCTCCTCTCCGCCAAAGATCGATCAAAGAAGAAATGAGGGAGGAGGATCCCATTAAAAAGAGAAGAAAAACAAAAGAGGAAGGTATCTACAAATAAGGAAGGTGATTATTAGTTAATTAAATAAAATAATTAAATAAATAAAATAATTAATTAATTAAAAATAAATTTTGGAAATAATTAAAATAAATAAATTACAAATTTTCCAAAAATGAATTGGCTACCTTAATGGTGGTCATTAAAGGTATGAAATAAAATCCTATATATATGGTAAGTATATAAAATTCAATTAATTCAAATAAATCCACTAAATCAAATAATTAAATATGAAATTCGAAATTAAATAAATAAATTAATGTTAGATAATTAATTTTTGGTGGTTTTTATAAAAGGAAGTTAGTTGTATACATATATTATACACATATAATACCGGCCCTTTTTTCATTGATTTTTTGCGTTTTTGAAATAAAACCTAGGGGGATTTAAATCACCATATATCACCATGATATCATATCAATTTCAACTAAATTCGACATTTCTATCATCTCCATCAAAGCTATGACATTTTAACGTTTCAGAATTATTGAAATTAACCATATCTTGATGGGCATGCTAGGAGTGTTTGTTTTGCATGAAATTTGAAACACATATTCTTGTCAATAAACTAAGTAAATCTCCTTAAGTTTTTTTTCAAAAAAAATAAAATAAAAAACCAATAAGAAAAATGGTCGGGTGTAGCTAGTTAGCTGCACCCGCCGGTGCATACTCCCTTTTCCCTAATACAATATACATATGTACAAATAAGGAAATAATTTTTATAAAATATTTTTTTTAATTTATTATTTATTATTTTTTATTTTTAATGAAAACAATATTTACAATTATATACATTATATGTATAAAAAAATATATAAATATGTACAACAAGTATTTGGGAAAATTGCATAAAACACCCCCAAAAAATCAACTTTTTAACCGTAACTATAAAAATTATGAAACCACAGCCATTTGAAAGATAATTTAATTTAGAGTATGATGGAAGTGAGTTTGGTTCAATTTGAGCTCGTATGTAGCTGGAATTGGTGTTTCAATTGTCACTTTACGTCTTTTTCTGGGTGCGATTATTTGTATTATATACATTATTTTATTTTACAAATATTTTTATTATTTACAACACAATTTTATTTACAACTTTTATTTACAAAAATAATTAATTCAAGGTCAAATTATGTATAAAAAAATACGGCAAGTTTTGCACAAATATAAAAAAAATTATTTACAAAATATTTTTTGGATTTTTGACAAACGACCCTATCTCCCCCTACTTTATTCCTGGTCGATCAGGTCAAGTCTTGACCTTCTCTCGGAGTTTGGGTCAGTATGTATTTATTACACAAATACCTCCTTTTCTTTTCTTTTCTTCTTTATTCTTTTATTTAAGTACAAAAAGTGTTAAAAAATGCAATTTTAACAAATGCATGCAAAATGGTAATTTTATGGAATTAGTAGGTATTTACAGGTGTTTAACTAAGGAAAAGAGGCTAAAATAAAAGAATAAAGGTGATGAATCATGGATTCATCAATGACACACAGTTGCTGTTGGATCACTTTGATCTAACAGCCCCGATCGAGCCACGTCGCCCAATCTCCGCCTCCGTTGGATTAGGAGGATCCAACGTCCAGACAGTCACCACGTAGCCCCTCGTAACCAGCCCAATCCTTCGTTGTATCAATCTTGATCCAATGACCAACGTCAGTCCACATTGCCATCTGTTTCGAGCTCCAGATACCGTTGGATTCATCTTGATCCAACGGCCAGTAGCGCATCACGTCTCCATCATCAGCCGTTGGATCTCTCCTGATCCGACGGTCCAACACGCGCCACGTACGCCTTCCGAGCCTCTTCCCTGACCCTAGGCTCGAAGCAACCGAAGCAGACCTGAAGCAAAGTTTGAGCCTCCGTCCGAGCCTCCTACGCCTTTCGAGCCTAGCTCATCACGTGTCCCGCATGTGAGTTGGGTAAATTTCGCCGAGGCCCTTGTAACTTTCAGAAACTACAAATCAGTCCCTACCAGGTGCGTCACATGAGGAGCACATGTTTCAGTGGAAAAATTGCATCCATACCCCCAGTATTATAGGTATTACTTTAGTCCCTGTATGCACATTATATTTTAAGCAATTATAATTTCCTGTTTTGTATTTTGGACCATGTATTTGCACGTATATTTAGGTGTCCATTTCTCATTATTTTTAAATTCCAAAAATTGCATGTTGTAGTTTAACTTTGAACATGTCATATTTTTGTGAGCTGCAAAGAATTTAATATTATTTTCTTGGTGGAAATTGACATAATTTACCAACTGTGTGCCTTTTATTCATTATTAAATTATTGATTGCTCGAAAAATCACCGTAAAATCACATTCGACTTTATTTAAGTTGTCTACACCGTGCCTAAAAATCATAGCATTTGCATGCATCACGAGGCCTGAATAAATCAAATAGTATTTTGCCTAATTAATTTTTAATAGTCCAATTTACATCAATTTTTAGGTTTATCAATTTTCCTTGATTCGTCTCACATAGACCTATAATTTTTATATCTAAAAATAATTGGATTTGGTAATTATTAAAATTGATTTTGCAAAAACTACCCTGTATCCATATTAAATTCATCTTTAATTCAATTAGAGTCTAGAAATTCCAAAAAATTGCAGTAGGTTAGTCTCATCGCATATCATCTTCTGGCCAAGTTTCATTAATTTTGGACTTAATTTGACCATATTTTGTAATTTAACTTAAAATTTAGCTTGAACTTGCATTGTGTTTTCTTTAATTGCATAAAAAAGATAAAAAATATTCTTCTGAAAATCTGATCTCGAAATTAACTGAAAATTTACCTAAGGAGACAACTGCCTCCCTGAGTTCGACATTGGGCTTGACCAAGTAAAATAAATTCACTGCTCACATTTAATTGAACATTGATCCGAGTGGTTTTTGACGAAGTCTCGATTACTCGACTGCAATGAATGACAAACCTAATTCGATTGATAATGCAGTTGAATTAACTAGGGTAGACGAGGGCATGTCAAAATGGCGCCGTTGCTGGGGAGGCACGACTTAGGTTAATTTTTAGAGAATTTTGATTTTTGGATTTTCCATCCCCGGGTAGTCTGAATCCCGGCTTTTCTTGCGTATACGTTCTATCATTTATTTTTTTATTTTGTGTCGTCATTTATCTGACCTCCATTTATTTTTTTGTGAGGAAAAGGAGGAGTCGAAGGCGCTTCGCCAGACGAACCGAGGAACTTGCATTTAAATAATTTGAGTGATTTTGTGAGGATTTATAATTTTTATTTTCTTTTATTTTGCATTTTCCAGCGATTCCTGTTTGGGTTCTCGCACGTGCAAGTATAGTAAAAACGTGTCTCCGTGTGCTGTGTGGATTGCTTTTCATAGAATAGGACCTGTACTTGGGGCTTTCAGAGCTACTTTAGGACCTATTTGTGCTCGTAAAATTCTAGGACCACACTTCGCACTTAAAAGATGTACTTAGACTGCAGATCTTAGCCAAATTCAATCTGTGGTTCACTCGCTAATAGAACTTTCTGTCTACGAGCGGCTTTTATCGCATGCATTTCATGTAGTTTAAAAATTTTCTATTCTGTTTTACATCCTACTTAAAAGCGAAAGGATCACTGTAAGTCTTCTCTACTTGTCATTCATCATTGTTTTCTCATGCGTTGGCTTTTCTCGACTCCTTCCCCTTGGGTTTTCAAACTTAGGTCTAAAGGAAATTGAGACTGAATGATGGGCGGACTTTGTGGTTGGACTAATCAAGTGATCACGTAACTTAAAACCGGGACAACTAAAAAAAATTGACCAAAAAAATTCAATAAAATCAGAAATTCGGTTTGCGGGAGATTAACCCCGACCTTGTTTTCGAGATGAGTGAGGGTACTAGAGTGTGTATGCACACCCTAAGGCAGAGCCAAAAATCTCCACCTTCCATATCGTGTACCCCGATCCGAGCAAATATCACAGGCTGAACTACGGGTTCAATTGACCAGCGCCAAGTAGCCTCCGCCTACTTCGGTAGGTAGATAGGGGCAAAATTGCGGTGCACCATGACAACTTGCTAGTAGCGTCCGCGTGCTCTGGCAGGTATATAGGGGCGAAGTTACATCCTTGCCAGACTCTGCCTACTCTGTAGGTAGATAGGGACAGGTCCTTGAACTTTTGTCTGGTGATAGGAGCGGAGAAAGGAAGGGCGTTGGTATCTTAGGCGACATGTTAAATAGGGGAGACGCATCCAGCTTTTTAGCCTACTCCCCTATAGGCCACGTAACCTTTACTACTTGTCTGAAAATTAACACTTAAAATCAACCAGACTAATCGGACTCAGTTTCGGGTCCTTCACCTTGTTGAGTGTGAAAAAACAGGGTTTGGATTCATTTGCTTGCTTTAGGTAGGAGTAAAATCGTATCTTACACTTAAACACATGATTCTTCTTCTCACCATCTAAGATGATTGACTGGGGGGATATCTATTCCCGCTTCGCAAATCTTTCTTTGAGCCTCTCACGAAGTTCGTCTTCACCGGCCCAAGTGCAACTTGGGCCAACCTGAGCTCATGACCCTCTTGATTTCGGGATCCATCAACCCCAGGGTGGTCACCCTCAAACCAACCTTTTTCTCTCCTCTGATCTCACCGAGGAAGACCATCGCCTCGGTGAGAATCTCTTCCTTGATATGTCCTCTAACCTAGACCATATTCTTTACCCAGGAGAAGAGGACAAAATGCCAAAGAAAAACCCAGATGACAAGGAACACAGAGATGACCCTATGCACCAAATCCTGGCCCGGTTAGCTAGAGTCAAGCAGCTGAATGCCAAACTTATGGCTAGTATGGGACAAGTGATCGAGGCAGAGGGAATTGACCGAGACATGGTAGATGCCTACAACCCAACATAAAATGAGATGCATAGCTGGCTAGTACCTATGGTTCCCCCTGAAGCGTTCGAGCTAAAGCCCCAATTTCGGAGTCTGCTACCGAAGTTCAATGGAAATGCCAACGAAGAACCTTATCCTTTCTTGAGAGACTTCAAGCTGCTATGCAACAACCTTAGTCACCCTAGGGTTGGGAAAGACTACATCAGGCTGAAGGCTACCCCGTTTGCCTTAGGTGATAAGGCTGCTCATTGATTGAAAAATCTCGAGGTAAGATGTACGACCTGGATGCAGTTCAAGGACCTATTCTTGAAAAAGTTCTACCCACTCAATAGGACTAACCAGATGAGAACCAAGATCGCGAGTTTTTCCCAGGGACCCAATGAACCATTCCATGAAGCCTCAGATAGATTCAATGACTTAACGCAGAAAAGCCCTTGCCACGACATTACAAAAGCGATCTTAGTACGTACCTTGTACTGTGGCATGACCCTGGAGATGAAGGGGTTAGTGAGTGCCGCCTGTGGAGGAAGCTATCTAAATAAGAATGAAGATGTCGTATGAAAAATTCTAGAGAAGATGGTGGAAACATGCAGATCACAGGCCACCAGGGCCTATCAGTTGTCTCCCTCAAGCCTATCCAACGAGACAACTAGGAGGACTGTAGCGGATCTGACAGATGACCTCATCCCCAGCATGGGGATAATAGCTGACAAGTTAACCATGGTCGAGTAGATTCACAAGAGGGTCACTGACCTTGAGGCACTTTCGCGATTGCCGAAATACGTGGAGGAATTGACTGAGAAGGTAGCCAAGATACGTCTACCTACCCCTTTTGCACCACCTGTATAGCTGGGTAGAAGAGAAGAAGTACACTCAACAGGAGCAGCGCGCACCCCCACAAGTGGAGACAAGATACGAGGAGCCTCTACAGGTGTTCGAGATCAATGGGCTAAGGTACAACCATAACCCCGTCGACAGATAGTCGAGGATAGGAAACGGTCAGCCACACCGACCTTCCCTAGCTTACCAAGAAACCAGCTCCGTACCTGCACCACGCTTCGTACAGTCCCGACCCGGACAAGGGTACCAGCCTTAACAGCACCAACAACAACGTGCGTTCCACTCAGGCCAGCAGGGCCCTCCACCACCTTCCCATTAGTAGCAGTATCGGCATGGCCAGCAGGGCAATTACAGAAACTCATCCTCTAGTCACCAGCAGCAAGCCCTGCCCACAAACAAATTGGAGTCCCTCACCTTAGCGATCCAGACCCTGACTGATAGGGTCGAGCAAAGTCAGAATGAATACCTGGATATGGGAATGGATTTGAATCGTGTTTCCCATACTCAGGATTAGCAGATGGCGCCAAAGAACCCAATTCTCGCTCAGGTTCAGGCTAATCCAAATAGCTTGAATCAAGGCCAGAACCGACCACGAGATCGGGTATACTATTAAATCTCTATATGAACATGAGATCCTTTCGTACGATAATGTTAATCATATGTCCCTCAGGAGCGGAAGGACCATGATTGTACCTGATCGGGCACGGGCACAGGAGGAAGACACTGCCAAGTCTCTACCTGAGGAGAACTTGGAGGCAGAGGAATAACACCACCACCACCAGAAGAAGAGGAATTCTAAGTACTCAAAGAAGAAGGAGAACATCACCAACAGTGAGTCCGGCGAGACCGATGAGGAGCTCGTACCTCCATCTGAGGAGGATGTCCTAGTAGTCATGGAAGATGCATCACCGGTTTCGCAGCAGAAATTTCTTTTTAGTCAGAGTTAGAGTCAGTATCAGTGTTAGAGTCCTGTAAAGAACTCAGTTCCTCATTTCAATTAAGATCTTTCACTTTCGGAATCTGAGTTAGCATCAATAATCCCTTTTCCCCAGCTCTTAAGGGTGGAAAGAAGAAAACTAAAAAATACAAAAAGATGATCCTGAGATGGCAGAGTTCTGTAACAAGTACATTTAGGTCACAATCCCTTTCGATAAGTATGTGGACATGACACCTGCATTCCAGAAGTACCTTAAGGTGAGATGTACACCTACTAGGATCAGCAGGAAGACCAAAAGCCGTGTTGAGAAGCACGTTCTGTCAGTAGCCACTACTTGCGTAATAAAGAATGCGTTTCCAAGAAAACTAAGGGACGTGTATGCCCATTATGTGGTGAGTCATGTTGATGACACTACGTTTTCACACACTCTCCTTGACAACGGATCCTCAATTAACTTGATGCCTACAACCCTCTATGAGAGGATTAATCTCGGACCTTTTAGGAAATCCAGAGCACTACTCCAGTTTGCGGATAAATCAACCAAGAGGTCCTAGGGAGAATTGAGGAATGTTATCATCAAAGACGAGGGTCAGGAGTACATGGTGTACTTCACAGTACTTGATATGGAGACCCCTCAAAATTGGAGAGATTCCCAGATCATATTAAGAAGGCCTTCCTCAGAACAACGGGGGCCCTATTTGATTACAAGATCGGGAAGATCCAGTTCCAAACTCCAAGCGGAGATGAGGAACTCGAGATGAAGCAGACAAGGGGGCAGAGTCCAGATTCAGAATCTAACACCGAGTACTCTTTGTCCGAAGCAGATTGCATTCATGTAGACACCGTTGGGCCATGGAGAAAGAACCTAGCTAGCACCGATGAGTCCCTCTCCTCAGAAGAAGATCTTGTGCATGAGTCAGTTTGCGAGACCCTTAAAAATGAGTACAACGCAGAATATGCATCCCCCTACATCTTCGATGACATAGAGGCCTAGTTGGGCCTATCAGTCATTCCCTCTTTAGTACAATCAGAAGATGAGGATGATGAGTCGGATGTGGCTTTTGCCGATTGCTTAGAAATCTTTGACGATCCGACTCCAGAGCTAAATGAGTTGGTGGCAGTAATTTCAAAAACAAATCAGCCACTACTAGCACAGAACCAGATTCGATTGAGCCAGACTTCCTTGATTATCACACCTTACCTGAGCTCAAACCTTTACCCACAACCCTGAAATACGCCTTCCTCGCAGGACAAGAGAAGAATTATCCGGTCATCATCAGCTCGCGATTGACCGAGGAGTAGGAATCTCGCTTGCTAGAGATCCTAGAGAAAAATCGCAAGGCGAGAGGCTGGTGCATCTCCGATCTCCACGGGATAAATCCCGCTCTGTGTTCGCACCATATCTACTTAGAGAATGAGGCTAAACCCTCTCATGAATTCCAATGTAGGTTGAATCCAAATTTACGAGAGGTCATGAAGAATGAGATAGAGAAATGGTGCGACGCTGGTTTTATTTATCCCATCTCCGATTCCAAATGGGTGGCACCAATCCATGTTGTCCCGAAGAAGTCGGGAATTCAGACGACCACCAATGAGGATGGATAGGAGAGTGTGACACGAGTACCCATGTCGTGGCACGTCTGTGTGGATTACAGATGCCTAAATGCCGTGACGAAGAAGGATCATTTCCCCCTACCGTTCATTGATCAGATCTTAGAGAGATTTGTGGGGAAGGAATTCTTCTGCTTCTTAGACGGGTTCTCAGGCTACAATCAAGTAGCCATTGCTCCTGAGGACCAGGAGAAAACCACATTTACATGCTCCTTTGGTACCTATGCTTTCAGGTGCATGCCTTTTGGGTTATGCAATGCTCCGGGTACATTTCAAAGGTGCATGATTGTTGTATTCGCCGAAATGGTCGGCGATTTCATGGAAGTCTTCATGGATGACATCTCGGTCCACGACGATTCCTTCGATTCCTATCTTAGGAATCTGGACCGAGTCCTTAAAAGTTGTTGTAAGGTCAATCTGGTGCTCTCCTGGGAGAAAAGTCACTTCATGGTGACAGAGGGCATCATGTTGGGGCACGTCATCTCCAAGAGAGGAATGGAGGTTGACCCTGCCAAGGTGGACGTGATCAGACGACTCCAGCCACCAACCAATGTAAAACAGTTGCGATCATTACTCGGGTATGTTGGATTTTATCGGAGATTTATCAACGATTTTTTCAAGATTGCCCGACAGCTAACTGAGCTTTTAGGCAAAGACATGGAGTTTATTGTTGATCATAAATGTCTTGAGGCCTTTAAGCAATTACAAGGGATGATCATGGACGCCCCGATCCTACAAGCCTCATATTGGTCTCTTCCTGTTGAGATCATGACAGACGCCTTAGATTTTGCTGTTGGGGCTGTGTTACGACAAAGGAGGGATGGCGTCCCATTTGCCATACACTACGCAAGCAAGGTGCTTGATACTGCTCAGCCTAATTTCATGATTACCGAAAAGGAGATGCTTGCGGTAGTGTTCGCCTTGGATAAGTTCAGATCTCATTTAATTGGATCGAAGGTGACTTTGTTCACATATCATACAACACTACGATATTTAATGGAAAAGAAGGACGCGAAGGCGCGCCTTCTTAGGTGGATTCTACTTATCCAAGAATTTTATTTGGACATTAGAGATAAACCTGGATAGGAAAATGTAGTAGCTGATTGATAAGCGTCCCTCACCCTATGTTAATTCGAGCAAATTAATGTCCAAATTAAGTTTAATGTCGTTCGTTGCAGTCGGATATGAGGGCTAATCAAAAACCACTTAAATAAGGTTTGAGCCAATTTCAAGCGGTGATTTTTTTCTTGGTGGAAGTCCAAGGTCGAACTCAGGGAGGCATCTGTCTCCTTAGGTGAATTTTAGCAAAGATCAAGTGTGTGATTTTCGGGGAATTATTTTTTTGTTCTTTTTTTTTTCTAATTTCTGTGCAGACACATGCAACCAGCAGGACAATCTAACGTTTAATTCAATTAAGATATCAAATGAAGTCCAACAATTCTAAAAATTAGCCAGATGATTAATTATGATGAAAATGATCTACCCTAATTTTTTTGTAATTTTTAGACACTAATTGAATTTACTGTGAATTAAATATTCAGACAGGGCGATTTTCACTATTTAATTTTTAATAAATAACAAATCACAATTTTTTTCAAGAGATAAAATTATCCTAGATATCATTAATGATAAGGAATCCAGGAAAATTGACAGATCTGAATTTCAATGTAAAATGAATTTATTAAAATTAAAATGAGAAAATCACTCAACAATTTATTTAGGCCTCGATAAGTGTGCAAATGACATGAAATTTTTATGCATGTTAAGATCACTGTCCTTAAGCTACTGTGAATTTTTGAGGATTTTTGGAACCACAGAGAATTAACTAGAAATTAAAAGGTGCAACTGGGCAAAATATTCCACAAATCTACCAATTAATTCATTAAAAATTCCACTGAAATTACAAAAACATGACACGTGGCTCAATAGACAGAGGACAAGTTTTTCAACAAAATGCAACTTTTAGAATTGAAAAATGATGTAAAATGCAACCTAGGGATGCGTGCAAACACAGGGGTGTAATTGCAATATAGAAAAATCAAAAATACATAAAGTAAATATGCTCACAGGGACTAAAATGCAATTACCTATTATGCTGGGGACTCGAGTGCAATTTCTCCACAAGGCACGTGCTCCTCACGTGGGGTCTGCTTCACAGGGACCTTTTTGCAATATTTGAAAGCTCCAGGGGCCTCTGTGTAAATTTCCCAGGCCGCACGTGCTCCTCACGTGGCTGGCCTAGGCTCGGATAGCTGCGGAGGTTCGGAGCTCGGCTCGGGCTCTTCTAGAGGTCTGGACTGAGGCTCGGGCGATCCGGGCCTAGTGATGAATATGTGATTCATCACTCTAAAAGTTGAAAATAGAGTCTTGTTCCCGAGTAAATAGATGCATATTTCCCTTTATATTGTAAAATTAGCATTCATGCATACATGCATAATTCATACATTTTAGCAGTCCATTTGTATTTAATAAGAAGCCAAAAATCCCTTGTAAAATATCTACTCACTAAAATAACCTCTTCTCTATAATATGTATTCCTTAGTTAATAATATAGGGAAGAAGGCCAAAAGTTTCCCTTGTAATTTAGCCAATAAAGCCTCAGAACCCCTGTACACTAAAATGCACATAAATCCCTCATACAAACTCCGAACTAGGTCTACTTACTCTTAGAATACTACATATGGAAAGACCTTTAAAATGAGACTAATTTCATCCAATTTGGAGCTTGTATGAGAAAGTTGGGTTTTTGGGCCACTTTGTATACTACATATATGTATATTTGTATCCTTGTATTTATGTATCATATTTGACCTCATCTCCGTCTTTGGTCAACATGAAACTTGTAGATCTCATCGAGATCTACAACTTTCATGTTTTGAGTTTTTCCAAATTCGGCCCCCTCTTCTCTCTACACATGTATCTTCTTCTAGCCACTCACAACAGGCCACGTGGCGCCCTCTGGTTGCGCCACGCGGCCCGCTCCCCCTTGCCTCATCCGCCTGCATCCTCAACCGTTGGATCCTCCTCTTTGATCCAACGGCTCAGTCTTCTCCACGTACGCCTTAAATCCCCACCATCAGATTATCTCCTGTCTTCAATCTGCGCCATCCGTCCGCGCCTCCTCCAGAGCTCGCCACGTGGCAGCATCTGAACCATCTGATCAAGCCCCTGATCCCTCCATCACAGCCGCTCTTCCATTGGCGCCCCTCGTCCCTTCGATCATCTCCATCACTTCAACCAAGCCGCTCGCTCGCGCTTCGCCCAGCGCCCTCCACGTGGCGCGATCACGACCCATCATCACCGAGCCCCGATCTAATCCTACCCGACCAGCTGCCGTTCGATCACCACCGTTGGATCACAAGATCCAACGGTGGAGACCTCATCTCCTACCTCCGGGTACCCCCTCTCTCCCACATCCCCTGCCTTGCGGGAGGGGCGCCCCCTTCCTATTCTTGGCAGCGCCTCGGCCACCGCAGACGATCACACCACCTCCACGATGTCACCCACTCGTCCCTCATCCTCGCCGGCTACCACACTCCCCACTACGACCACCAGAGTCGCTCCATGACGCCCATGAACATCGCCTCGTCGCCAACACTGCTGCCACCTTCAACCAATAAATACTCCACCACCGGCCAACTTCAGCCGCATCCGCCACTCCAGAGAGCTTCCCTGAGCTCAGACCCTTCAATTGGTGACAACAATTCAACGAGTCTTCGAGCGAAGAAGGGCTGTTTCTCCGGCGAGATCCTCGGCCCACTGCCGTGTCGCAGCCACTCCACCGAGCAGCTGCTGGAGCTCGGGACACCACCGGTCCCTCGAGCGAAGATCTGGACCCCAAAAAGGAGGTCCAATCCCCAGGTGAATCCTCCATTTCCCCTCCAATCTTTTTCTTATTTTTTCCTTTATCTTCTCCGATTTTATTCGCCGCCTACAGTCATCTTCTTGCTCCCATTCCATCCCGACGAGCTTCGCGTCGAAGCTCTCATCTTCGCGGCCACATCTACGACCTCCGACGACGCACCTCGCAATACCCCGATCTCCAGCTCCGCCATTTGGCCGGAGCTCCATCTCCAGACGCCCTCCTTCACCCTTAGGCCTCTCCGATCACCTTCGAGTCTCCACAAGCGCACGCACGAGCTTCGGCTCTATCTTTAACACCTGCAGGTGCTCCTCTGATCATTGAACGGAAGCTCGCCGGAGACGACTTCGAGCTTCATCGCCATCGGCCTCCGACGGCTCTCTCCCGCTCCTGAGACCATCAACGCCTTCGCCGCATCGCCACGCTCCTGCTGGGATATCTCCGACACCTCGGAGAGCTTCATCGGCATCTGGAGGAACGGGTGGAGCTCACGCCACCTCGCCGGAGCCCAGCCATCTCCTCCGCAGGCGGCGGAGGCCCGTTGAAGGAGAAGCTCCAGCTGCCGTCCGATCACGTTGATCGAACGGCCCCCAGAGCGCCACGTCGACTCTTCACCGGATTTCACAGGAGGCGTTGGATCCTCATTAGATCCAACAGCGCCTAGCGAGCCACGTGTCTTCCCACCGCAGCAGCTGTCAGCCGTCGATCGCCCCTCTGATCCAGCGACTGATCTTCAGCCACGTCGCCGTCCCCATCGAGCCCAGGAGCCGTTGGATCCACCCTGATCTAACCGCCAGAGGTCACGCCACGCGTCTTCACTGCCATCCATCGGATCAAGCTCGATCCGAAGGTCCCTAGCTTGCCACGTAGCCTCGGCCCGAGCCTCGTCTCCGAGCCTAGGTTCGGGTCGTCCGAGCCTCACTCCAGACCTCCTGAAGCGTCCGAGCCTAGCTCCGAGCCTCCGCAGCCATCCGAGCCTAGGCCGCCCATGTGAGGAGCACGTGCGGCCTGGGTAATTCACACAGAGGCCCCCGGAGCTTTCCATATTTGCAAAAAGGTCCCTATGAAGCAGACCCCACGCGAGGAGCACATGCCTTGTTGGAGAATTTGCACATGAGTCCCCAGCCTTATAGGTAATTGCATTTTAGTCCCTGTCCGCATATTTGTTTATTGTATTTTTAATTTCCTGTATTGCATTTATACCCTTGTGTTTGCACGCATCCCTAGGTTGCATTCTACACCATTTTGCAAATCTAAAAATTGCATTTTGTTGAGAAACTTGTCCTCTGTCTATTGGTCCATGTGTCACATTTTTGTAATTTCAGTAGAATTATTAATGAATTAATTGGTGCATTTCTGAAATATTTTGCCCAGTGAAACCTTTTAATTTGTAGTTAATTCTCTGTGCTTCTAAAAATTATCAAAAATTCGCAGTAGCTTAAGGACAGTATTCTTAACATGCCATAAAAATTTCATGTCATTTGCACACCTATCGAGCCTTAATAAATTGTTAAGTGATTTTCTTAATTTAATTTTAATAAATTCATTTCACATTGAAACTCAGATCTTTCAATTTTCCTGGATCCCTTATTATTAGTGCTATCTAGGATAATTTTAGTTCTTGAAGAATTTGTAGTTTGTTATTTATTAAAAATGAAATATTGAAAATCACCCTGTCTGCATGTTTAATTTCCAGTAAATCCATTTAGTGTCTGAAAAATCCAAAAAAATTAGTGTAGGTCATTTTCATCATCGTTAATCATCTGGCCAATTTTTAGAATTTTTGGACTTCATTTGATATCTTAATTGAATTAAACGTTAAATTGGCCTGCATTTTTGCATAAGTCTGCATAGAAATTAAAAAGAAAAAAAAATTACTTCCTGAAAATCACACACTTGGATACTTGTTAAAATTTACCTAAGGAGATAGATGCCTCCCTGAGATCGATCTTGGACTCCACCAAGTAAAAAAATTCACCGCTTAACATTAAATCAAAGTGGTTTTTGACTAGCCTCTCGTATCCGACTGCAATGAACGATTAAAAGTAATTTGGACATTAATTTGACCGAATTAACTAAGGGTGCGGGGCGCTTATCAAAATGGCGCCGTTGTCGGGGAGGCACGGCTTAGGTTAATTTTTAGTCAAAATTTTGAGTGTTTGATTTTCCTTCCCCGGGTAGTCTGACCCCCGGTTTTTCTTGTAATTATTTTCTCTCCTTTATTTCTTGCATTATTTTATTTTTGTGTCACTCTCTGACCTCAATTTATTTTTTGTGCGAGGACCGCGAGGAGTCGACGACACTTCAAAGACTTAGCATTTTTATTGAATGGAAGAGAGGCTTTGTATTTTATTTTATTTTTCGCATTATTTCCAGCGGTTCCCGTTTGGGATCTCGCGTGTGTAAGTATAGTGGAACTGTGTCCCGTGTGCTGTGTGAGTGATTGTAATTTAGATTGCACTAGCGGCTCCCCGAGCCAATCTAGGAATTGCTTGTGCTCGTAATTATTAGTCCCACACAATACACTTAAAAGACGCACCTAGACCGCAGTACTTAGTCAAATTAAACTGTTCTTCACGCTAATAGAACTGCCTGTCTAGGAGCGGCTTTCATCGCTTGCATTTGCATGTAGAGTAAAAAGCTTTCAATTCTGTATTGCATCCTGCATAACAAGCGAATGGATCACTGTAAGTATTCTCCACTCAGCATAGCATCATCGATTTTTCGTGCATCGGGTTTTCTCGATTCCCCCCCTCTGATTTTCTCATTTAAATTAAACAGGAAATTGGGACTGTCCGATAGGCATGCTTTATGGTGGACTTAATAAGTGATAACCTAACTTTAAAATCGGGACTTCTAAACAGTATTGACCAAAAAAAAAGAGGAATAAAATTTGAAAATTGTTTGCGGGAGATTAATCCCCGACCTTGTATTCAGGCTGAGTGAGGGTACTTGAGTGTGTGTGGACACATTAAGGTAGAGCCCAAATCCCCGTCTTCCATATCACGTTCTAACTGATCCTAGCAAATATCACAAGCCGAATAATTTCAGATTCTTTGACTAGTACCAAGTAGCCTCCGCCTGTCTCAGGTAGATAGAGGCGAAATTGCGGTACTCTGCGACAAGCTGCCAGTAACCCCCCGGGGTGAAGTTCCGGCCTTGTCAGCCTCCACCTGCTTGCAGGTAGATAGGGGCGTGGTCATTGAATCCATCGGCCTGGGATAGGAGCGAAGAAAGTAAGGAGCGGCGGTATCTTAGGCGACAAGATAAACAGGGAAGACGCATCCGGCTCTGAGCCGACTTCCCTATAGGCCGCGTAATCCTTGCTATTTTGCTTGAAAATCACACTTAAAAACTACAAGATTAATTGGACTCGACTTCGAGTCCTTCACTGTGTTGAGTGTGAAACCAGGGTCTTGGATTGTTCTTTTTGCTTGCTTCAGGTAGGAGTAAAATCCTATCTTCTTCTCGCTTCATCAAGATGAGTGACTGGGGAGATCTCGACGCATTATTCACTGATCTTTCTATGAGTCCCCCAAGTACCTCATCTTTATCGTTCCGAGCGCACCTTGGACCACCTAGGACTCATGACCCTCTTGAGTCCTGGTTCCCCCATGCTCAGGGTGGTTACTCTCAAACCAACCCTTTTATCTCCTCCGAGATTGCCGAGGAAGACCATCGCCTCGGTAATCCCTTCCTTGATTTGCCCTCTAACACCGATATTATTTCTCAATCCCCAGAACTAGAGGACAAGATGCCGCCAAGGATGCCACCAGATGAGGACCAGATACGACAGATTCTTAATCGCCTCGCCGAAGCCGAACAGAAGAATGCAGATCTCACGGCGCAGATGGGACAGATCATAGTAGCTGGAGGGATCGACCGACCAATGGTCGATACCTACAACCCGGCGGAGAACGAGATCCAGAACTGGTTAGCACCCGCAGTTCCCGCCCAGGCATTCGAGCTGAAGCCCCACTTCCTTAGTCTGCTTCCGAAGTTCAACGGAAACCTTAGCGAAGAACCATACACTTTTCTCCGTGACTTCGAACTGGTGTGCAATAATCTTAGCCATCCCAATGTTGGCCAAGATTATATCCGACTGAAGGCCACCCCTTTTGCCCTAGGAGATAAGGCTGCTCATTGGTTGAAGAACTTAGGGGTGGTATGTACTACCTGGATGCAGTTCAAGGACCTTTTCTTGAAGAAGTTCTACCCTCTCAGTAGAACTAACCAGATGAGAACGAAGATCGCCAGCTTCGCTCAAGGACCCAGTGAACCTTTCCATGAAGCATGGGACATGTTCAATGATTTAGTGCAGAAATGCCCATGCCACGGCATTTCGAAGGCGATCTTAGTCCAGACCCTGTTCTGTGGTCTAACCCCGGAGATGCAGGGGTTAGTAAGTGCCGCCTATGGAGGAAGCTATCTGAACAAGAACGAGCACGCTGTGTGGAAGATCCTAGAGCAAACAGCGGAAACCGGTAGGTCACAGGCCACAAGGGCCTATCAGTTGTCTCCCTCAATCCTATCCAATGAGACAACTCGAAGGACTGTTGCAGATCTGACTGAGGACCTCATCCCCAGCATGGGGATGATTGCCGACAAGCTTACCATGGTCGAGCAGATCCACAAGAGAGTCACGGAGATGGAGTCTCTTTCGAGCCTTCCAAAGAAAGTGGAGGAACTCTCTGAAAAGGTAGCTAGGATCAAGCTACCTACCCCTTCTGCTCCACCTGCGCCTGTACATCGAGTCCATCTTGTACAGGAACAAGCACCGGGGTCTCAGAGCAGCTGGAACCAGACTTACACCCAGAAGAACCATCATGCACCCCCACAAGTGGAGACGGAATACGAGGAGCCTCCGCCAGTATATGAGATCAACGGGCTTTGGTATAGCCGTGACCCGATAGTCCGGCAGATCGAGATGGGGAAGGATCAGCAACACCGGTCATCCCCAGTCTACCAAGAAACCAGGCCCGTTGCCATACCGCGCTTCCAGTCCAGGCCAGAACAGGGGTACCAGCCACAGCATCGCACCTACCAGCAGGGGCCAGCACCGTCCCATCAGCAGTAGCAGTATCGGCATGGCCAGCAGGGCCAATACAGGATCGCATCTACACAGCAGCAAGCCCAGCCCACCGAATTGGAGTCTCTCACCTTGGCAATCCAGACCCTGTCTGATAGGGTCCAACAGAGGCAGAATGACTACCTGGACATGAGGACCGACATCAATCGGGTCTCTCGTAACCAGGACCAACAAATGGCGCCAAGGACCCCAATTCCCGTACATGTTCAGGCCAACCCAAATAGCTTACACCAGGGCCAGAACCGACCTCGAGATCAGGTATATTATTCAGATAATTATTTATATGAACATGAGATCCTTTCGTACGATAATGTAAATCATATGTCCCTCAGGAGCGGAAGGACCGTGACCATACCTGATCGGGCACGAGCGCAAAAGGAAGGAACCTCCGAGACTCTACCTGAGGAGAACTCGGAGGAAGAAGAGGAGGAGCATCACCACCACCACCACCGGCAGAAGAAGAGGACATCTGAGTCCTCAAAGCAGCATTCTCGCATTTGCATAGAGTCAGACGACAATGATGAAGAGCCCGCACCTCCATCTGAGGAGGATCGTCCAGAAGAAGCGGAAGAAGCGTCACCGGTTTCGCCTCAGCATTTTCTTTTTAGTCAGAGTCAGAGTCCAAGTCTATATCAGAGTCAGAGTCATGTTAAGAACTCAGTTCCCGAAATTAATGAGAAGATTTCAGTTTTCGAACCTGAGTTGGAGTCAATAATCCCTTTCCCCCGAGCTCTCAAAGGTGGAAAGAAGAAAACAAAGAAAATCCAAAAAGATGACCCTGAGATGGCTGAATTCTGCAATAAACACATCAAGGTCACAATCCCTTTTGACAAGTTCGTGGAAATGACCCCTGCATTCCAAAAATACCTTAAGGTGAGATGCACACCTACTAGGGTTAGCAGGAAGACCAAAAGCCATGTTGAGAAACACGTTTTATCAGTAGCCACGACTTGTGCAGTTAAGAACTCGTTTCCTCGAAAACGAAGAGACATGGGTGCACACTATGTATCGCGCTTGCACGCACTCTCATGGACAATGGTTCCTCAATCAATTTAATGCCCACAACCCTCTATGAGCGGCTTAATCTCGGACCTCTTAGGAAATCTAGTGCTCTTCTACAGTTCGCTGACAAATCAACTAAGAGGTCCCAAGGAGAGTTAAGGAATATTGTGATCAAAGTCGAGGGGCAAGAATACATGGTGGACTTCACTGTCCTAGATATGGAAACCCCTCGCAATTGGAGAGATTCCCAGATCATTCTAGGTAGGCCCTTCCTCAGAACAGCGGGGGCCTTATTTGATTATAAGAATGGGAAGATTCAGTTCCAAACTCCAGGCGGAGATGAGGAACTTGAAATGAAGCAGACAAGATGGCAGAGACCAGATTCCGAATCCAGCACCGAGTACTCTTCTACCGGAACAGACTGCGAGCATGTAGACTTAGTTGGGCCATGGAAACAGAACCCAGCCAGCACCGATGTGTCCATCTCCTTCGAAGATGATCCAGTGCATGAGTCAGTCTGCGAGATCCTCAGGAACGAGTACAGCTCTGACCCTGCATCGCCCTACATCTTCGATGACGTAGAGGCCCAGTTGGGCCTGTCAGTCCTTACATCTTTAGGACAATCGGAAGATGAGGATGATGAGTTGGACGAGGCGTTTGCCGATTGCATGGAGACCTTTGACGATCCGACTCCAGAGCCGAACTTGGTGGCCGCTATCACATAAAACGATCCAGCCACTTCCAACATTGAACGAGATCAGATTGAGCCAGATTTTCTAGACGATAGCGATGTTCCTGTGCTCAAACCCCTACCCACAACCTTGAAATATGCTTTCCTTGCGGGCCAAGACAAGAAATTTCCGGTCATCATCAGCACGCAATTGATCGAGGAGCAGGAATCTCGCTTGCTAGAGATCCTGGAGAAAAACCGCAAGGCGATAGGCTGGAGCATTTCCGATCTCCACGGGATAAATCCCGCTCTGTGTTCGCACCATATTTACTAGGACAATGAGGCCAAACCCTCTCGTGAATTCCAACACCGGTTGAATCCAAATTTACGAGAGGTCGTGAAGAAGGAGATAGAAAAATGGTGCGACGCGGGTTTCATTTACCCCATCTCCGACTCTAAGTGGGTGGCCCCAATCCATGTTGTCCCGAAGAAGTCGGGAATTTAGACGACCACCAACGAGGACGGAGAGGAGATCGTGATGAGAATACCCACGTCGTGGCACGTCTGTGTGGATTACAGACGCCTGAATGCCGCGACGAAGAATGATCATTTCCCCCTACCGTTCATTGATCAGATCTTAGAAAGACCAGCGGGGAAAGAATTCTTCTGTTTCCTAGATGGGTTCTCGGGCTACAATCAAGTAGCCATAGCTCCAGAGGACCAGGAAAAGACCACGTTTACATGCCCCTTTGGTACCTATGCTTTCAGGCGCATGCCTTTTGGGCTATGAAATGCTCCAGGTACTTTTCAAAGGTGCATGATTGCTGTATTCGCCGAAATGGTCGGCGAATTCCTGGAAGTCTTCATGGATGACTTCTCGGTCCACGGCGATTCTTTCCATTCCTGTCTTAGGAATCTGGACCGAGTCCTCAAAAGATGTTGTGAGGTAAATCTGGTGCTCTCCTGGGAGAAAAGTCACTTCATGGTGACGGAGGGCATAGCGTTGGGGCATGTCATCTCTAAGAGAGGAATGGAGGTTGACCCTGCCAAGGTGGACATGATCAGACGACTCCAGCCACCAACCAACGTAAGACAGTTGCGGTCGTTCCTCGGGCATGTTGGATTTTATCGGAGATTTATTAAGGATTTTTCTAAGATTGCCCGACCGCTAACTGAGATTTTAGGCAAAGACATGGAGTTTATCGTGGATGGCAAATGTCTTGAGGCCTTTAAGCTTTTACAAGGAATGATCATGGACGCACCCATCCTACAAGCCCCAGATTGGTCTCTACCTTTTGAGATCATGATGGATGCCTCTGATTATGCTGTTGGGGCTGTGTTGGGACAAAGAAGAGATGGTGTCCCGTTTGCAATTCACTACGCAAGTAAGGTTCTTGATTCTGCTCAGCGTAACTATATAGTTACATAAAAGGAAATGCTTGCGGTAGTGTTTGCCTTGGACAAATTCAGATCTCACCTAATTGGATCCACGGTAACTGTGTTCACGGACCACACGGCACTACGGTATTTGATGGAGAAGAAGGACGCGAAGGCGCGTCTTCTTCGTTGGATTTTACTTATCCAGGAGTTTGATTTGGATATCCGTGATAAACCTGGTAAGAAGAGCGTAGTGGCCGATCATCTTTCTCGTCTTGAAGATCTTAATACTTCCGAGGTTTCACCAATTCGAGACTCCTTCCCTGATGAGTCGATTCTTGTTATCGACTCACTCCCATGGTACACCAATGTCGTGAATTATCTTGTCTCCAAGAAAGTTCCCGAAGATTGGCCCAAGAGCCAAATCGACCGACTAAAGTCGGACGCAAGACATTACCATTGGGAGGATCCAATCCTTTTCTTTGAAGGATCGGATTGTGTCTGGAGACGTTGTATTCCTCAGGAGGAATACCAGAGTGTCCTTTCTTTATGCCATAGCTTAGAGGCAGGAGGACACCACTCCGGGAAGAGGACCGCATGGAAGGTACTTCAGTGTGGCTTCTACTGGACGACTCTGTTTCGCGACGCCACCGCCTTCGCGAAGTCCTGCCCAGCTTGCCAGAGAATGGGAGGAACCGTTGGTTCCAAGGATGAGATGCCAATGCAGCCGGTCATCATTTGTGATGTCTTTGACGCCTGGGGCATCGATTTCATGGGCCCATTCCCTGTCAGCCACGGGTTCGAATACATCCTTCTTGCGGTAGATTATCTGTCTAGATGGGTCGAGGCTATCCCGACCCGAGCCGCAGACAGCAGGACTGTCTGTAAATTCATCAAAGAAAACATAATCTCTAGGTTCGGGATCCCCAAAATGATGATATCAGACGGGGGTAGCCACTTTGTGAATCGGGAGGTGAAGAAACTCCTGAAGGACTACGGCATCGAACACCATGTCGCGAGTCCTTACCACCCACAAACCAATGGTATGGCTGAGGTGTCAAATAGGGAGGTGAAAACCATATTGCAAAAGCTTGTCCGTCCGGACAGGAAGGACTGGTCTCAGATCTTGGATCAAGTCCTCTGGGCGTATAGGACGTCTTACAAGACACCGTTAGGTACCTCCCCATTTCGAATGGTATTCGGAAAGCCGTGCCATTTGCCCGCAGAGTTAGTGCACAAATCAGAATGGGAAATCAAAAAGGTCAACTGGAACACACACCTGGGTCAGAAGTAGAGAGACATGGATCTGAACGAGCTTGTGGAAGTCAGAAACCGCGCATATGACAATAGTTTGGTGTACAAGGACAAGGTGAAGCGTTGGCATGATAGATATATCAGACGAAAGACCTTTGTTCCTGGACAGAAGGTATGGTTGTTCAATGCTAGGCTCAAGATCTTCCAAGGCAAGTTAAAGTCTAAGTGGACGGGACCATTTGTCGTCCGTACGGTGCATGATAGTGGATGTGTCGAGATCTCAGATCTCACAGATGACGCACCGACATTCCTAGTGAATGGACAGCTGTTGAAGCACTTCGTCGAATCCAATGAGCAGCTAGTCCATGTGGAGGAGATTGTATTCATGCGCGAGACAGATACAACAGATACACCTCAAGCCGCGTATGAGACCTTGCAGCAGTGAACCCCAGCCATCCGCAGCATCTCGAAAGATTCAGACCGACTCATCTGTGTATACCATCAGTCTTGTACATCCTATCCTTTTCCCCCGCGACTCTAGTAACCCATCCCCACATCATTGAACCATTATCTTGACTATACTTAGGATGACCAGATCCTAAGTATAGGGGGGAGGGGTCACCTGAGTCAGTTCACTGTACATTCTCCAGATCACATTAGTCCTCATACTCAAACTTAGGCTGACCTGAGCCTAAGTATAGGGGGGACCGATGCCCGCATTGATACTCATCCACTTCTCATCTTTCCCTCGTATGCCCCATTTTTCTGATCTTCTTCTACACTTAGGCTGCCAGAGCCTAAGTATAGGGGGGCAGGACGACTTCTATACTTTTGTTCTTTTAGCTCTCCTACGCTTAGCACGAGCTATGTCTTTTTCCTCGCTCTTCATGCTCTGAGGACATAACACACGCTAAGTATAGGGGGGCGTGTATATATTACATATATACTTTACCCATAGCTCGTACTTTCGCGTATTTTTGTATATATTTTACAATAATTACGGGTGGGTAAAAATCCGAAAAAAAAGAAAAAAAATGAATGAAAATGAAAAGAGGCTTCTTACTTACTCGTGCATATCATCTCTGCATCCAAGAAAAAGAAAAAAAAGAGTCTTGCATTTTCATAGCATGACATCTCATCTCATCTGCATAACTTTGCATATGCAAAGTGAAAAGCTAGTGGGTTCCGGAACAAGTTATGAGTAGATATTAAGGATGGACTTGATTTGACCTTAATCCACCTAATTTCAGAGGAACCTTATAGGAACTGGAGTTAAGATTTCTCAGGTCAAGTGACTTAATTCTTTGAGTCCGCAAGTCTATGTTCACATGTCGTCTTGATTAGTCTAAGTAGAATATCTCGTGCATACGCAGGATTCTTTTAGATAATGACCTAACTTGGACAAGCACAATGCACGTAGCTCTTCATGGATGAGATGGTAAGGAGGTAGAATCCTTTAGCTTGGAGTAGCGCACGGGTGGAAACATCCGTCCTCCTCTAGGGAGGGTAGTGCATCTCAACCTAGTCTGGTGGTGTTGACATCTAAGGACAGGATGCTGTGGGTTGCAATAATGCTTCAAAAGAGGGATAGTCTACTGGCTCAAGAGGAAAAACTCCTGATGTACATGCTGCAATTTATGAAAAAAAATGCAAAAACTCCAAAAAATCAAACAGGTTCAAGAAAAAATAAAATACCTGTCAGAGTCTGTATACTAATAAAGAAATGCAGTTGGATGACTTGGCTACACTGGTCAGGCATCCCGGGATAGATAGCTACACTGGCTACCGTCCATTCTCTTCTCTACCCCCTCCTCTTGAGTTGGTCGCACTTGAACTTAGAAGGGAATACCCCGCTCCTCGAGGAAAGAGTTACTGGACCGGGTTATTGAGTTACCTTGTTAGAGGAGGCTGGTTCCGAGCCATTTCTGATGTGAAGAGTTACATTTCACTTACACAGTACAAGTAAGAATCATAGTCATCAGAAATTTGCATTTGAGGATTTGTTTTGACCTGACTATTGAGGCATCTTGAATAGAAGACTTGTGGAACTTGAAGTCTGTTAGGTCTTAAGTTCAGGTCCCAATAAGGTTCCGCCACACAATTAATCCAAAGGTCGAGTCAATCTCCATTTTCAACTTTTGTTCATGACCTTGGTATGGAACCCAAAATCATTTCACTCTTGCATTTCATTTAGTTGCTCGGGGACGAGCAAGGTTTAAGTATAGGGGGTTGATGAATCTGTGATTCATCACTCTAAAAGTTGAAAATAGAGTCTTGTTCCCGAGTAAATAGATGCATATTTCCCTTTATATTGTAAAATTAGCATTCATGCATACATGCATAATTCATACATTTTAGCAGTCCATTTGCATTTAATACGAAGCCAAAAATCCCTTGTAAAATATCTACTCACTAAAATAACCTCTTCTCTATAATATGTATTCCTTAGTTAATAATATAGGGAAGAAGGCCAAAAGTTTCCCTTGTAATTTAGCCAATAAAGCCTCAGAACCCCTGTACACTAAAATGCACATAAATCCCTCATACAAACTCCGAACTAGGTCTACTTACTCTTAGAATACTACACAAGGAAAGACCTTTAAAATGAGACTAATTTCATCCAATTTGGAGCTTGTATGAGAAAGTTGGGTTTTTGGGCCACTTTGTATACTACATATATGTATATTTGTATCCTTGTATTTATGTATCATATTTGACCTCTCTCCATCCCTGGTCAACATGAAACTTGTAGATCTCATCGAGATCTACAACTTTCATGTTTTGAGTTTTTCCAAATTCGGCCCCCTCTTCTCTCTACACATGTATCTTCTTCCAGCCACTCATAGCAGGCCACGTGGCGCCCTCTGGTTGCGCCACGCGGCCCGCTCCCCCTTGCCTCATCCGCCTGCATCCTCAACCGTTGGATCCTCCTCTTTGATCCAACGGCTCAGTCTTCTCCACGTACGCCTCAAATCCCCACCATCAGATTATCTCCTGTCTTCAATCCGCGCCATCCGTCCGCGCCTCCTCCAGAGCTCGCCACGTGGCAGCATCTGAACCATCTGATCAAGCCCCTGATCCCTCCATCACAGCCGCTCTTCCATTGGCGCCCCTCGTCCCTTCGATCATCTCCATCACTTCATCCAAGCCGCTCGCTCGCGCTTCGCCCAGCGCCCTCCACGTGGCGCGATCACGACCCATCATCACCGAGCCCCGATCTAATCCTACCCGACCAGCTGCCGTTCGATCACCACCGTTGGATCACAAGATCCAACGGTGGAGACCTCGTCTCCTACCTCCGGGTACCCCCTCTCTCCCACGTCTCCTGCCTTGCGGGAGGGGCGCCCCCTTCCTATTCTTGGCAGCGCCTCGGCCACCGCAGACGATCACCACCACCTCCACGATGTCACCCACTCGTCCCTCATCCTCGCCGGCTACCTCACTCCCCACTACGACCACCAGAGTCGCTCCATGACGCCCATGAACATCGCCTCGTCGCCAACACTGCTGCCACCTTCAACCTATAAATACTCCACCACCGGCCAACTTCAGCCGCATCCGCCACTCCAGAGAGCTTCCCTGAGCTCAGACCCTTCAATTGGTGACAACAATTCAACGAGTCTTCGAGCAAAGAAGGGCTGCTTCTCCGGCGAGATCCTCGGCCCACCGCCGTGTCGCAGCCACTCCTCCGAGCAGCTGCTGGAGCTCGGGACACCACCGGTCCCTCGAGCGAAGATCTGGACTCCAAAAAGGAGGTCCAATCCCCAGGTGAATCCTCCATTTCCCCTCCGATCTTTTTCTTATTTTTTCCTTTATCTTCTCCAATTTTATTCGCCGCCTACGGTCACCTTCTCGCTCCCATTCCATCCCGACGAGCTTCGCATCGAAGCTCTCATCTTCGCGGCCACATCTACGACCTCCGATGACGCACCTCGCCATACCCTGATCTCCAGCTCCGCCATTTGGCCGGAGCTCCATCTCCAGATGCCCTCCTTCACCCTTAGGCCTCTCCGATCACCTTCGAGTCTCCACAAGCGCACGCACGAGCTTTGGCTCTATCTTTAACACCTGCAGGTGCTCCTCTGATCATTGAACGGAAGCTCGCCGGAGATGACTTCGAGCTTCATCGTCATCGGCCTCCGACGGCTCTCTCCCGCTCCTGAGACTATCAGCACCTTCGCCGCATCGCCACGCTCCTGCTGGGATATCTCCGACACCTCGGAGAGCTTCATCGGCATCTGGAGGAACGGGGGGAGCTCACGCCACCTCGCCGGAGCCCAGCCATCTCCTCCGCAGGCGGCGGAGGCCCGTTGAAGGAGAAGCTCCAGCTGCCGTCCGATCACGTTGATCGAACGGCCCCCAGAGCGCCACGTCGACTCTTCACCGGATTTCACAGGAGGCGTTGGATCCTCATTAGATCCAACAGCGCTTAGCGAGCCACGTGTCTTCCCACCGCAGCAGCTGTCAGCCGTCGATCGCCCCTCTGATCCAGCGGCTGATCATCAGCCACGTCGCCGTCCCCATCGAGCCCAGGAGCCGTTGGATCCACCCTGATCTAACCGCCAGAGGTCACGCCACGCGTCTTCACCGCCATCCATCAGATCAAGCTCGATCCGAAGGTCCCTAGCTTGCCACGTAGCCTCGGCCCGAGCCTCGTCTCCGAGCCTAGGTTCGGGTCGTCCGAGCCTCACTCCAGACCTCCTGAAGCGTCCGAGCCTAGCTCCAAGCCTCCGCAGCCATCCGAGCCTAGGCCGCCCACGTGAGGAGCACGTGCGGCCTGGGTAATTTACACAGAGGCCCCCGGAGCTTTCCATATTTGCAAAAAGGTCCCTGTGAAGCAGACCCCACGTGAGGAGCACGTGCCTTGTTGGAGAATTTGCACATGAGTCCCTAGCCTTATTAGGTAATTGCATTTTAGTCCCTCTCCGCATATTTGCTTATTGTATTTTTAATTTCCTGTATTGCATTTATACCCTTGTGTTTGCACGCATCCCTAGGTTGCATTCTACACCATTTTGCAAATCTAAAAATTGCATTTTGTTGAGAAACTTGTCCTCTGTCTATTGGTCCACGTATCACATTTTTGTAATTTCAATAGAATTATTAATGAATTAATTGGTGCATTTTTGAAATATTTTGCCCAGTGACACCTTTTAATTTGTAGTTAATTCTCTGTGCTTCTAAAAATTATCAAAAATTCACAGTAGCTTAAGGACAGTATTCTTAACATGCCATAAAAATTTCATGTCATTTGCACACCTATCGAGGCCTTAATAAATTGTTAAGTGATTTTCTTAATTTAATTTTAATAAATTCATTTCACATTGAAACTCAGATCTTTCAATTTTCCTGGATCCCTTATTATTAGTGCTATCTAGGATCATTTTAGTTCTTGAAGAATTTCTAGTTTGTTATTTATTAAAAATGAAATATTGAAAATCACCCTGTCTGCATGTTTAATTTCCAGTAAATCCATTTAGTGTCTGAAAAATCCAAAAAAATTAGTGTAGGTCATTTTCATCATCATTAATCATCTGGCCAATTTTTAGAATTTTTGGACTTCATTTGATATCTTAATTGAATTAAACGTTAAATTGGCCTGCATTTTTGCATAAGTCTGCATAGAAATTAAAAAAAAAATTACTTCCCGAAAATCACACACTTGGATACTTGTTAAAATTTACCAAAGGAGATAGATGCCTCCCTGAGATCGACCTTGGACTCCACCAAGTAAAAAAATTCACCGCTTAACATTAAATCAAAGTGGTTTTTGACTAGCCTCTCGTATCCGATTGCAACGAACGATTAAAAGTAATTTGGACATTAATTTGACCGAATTAACTAAGGGTGCGGGGCGCTTATCACCTAGGCTCGGGGAAGAGGCTCAGACCGAAGCTGCGTGTCACGCTGTGGACCCTCGGATCGAGCTTGATCCGATGGATGGCGGTGAAGACGCGTGGCGTGACCTCATGCCGTTAGATCTATGCTGATCCAACGACTACTGGGCTCGAGGGAGATGGAGACGTGGCTGAAGATCCGCCGCTAGATCAGATGAGAGATCAACGGTTGAGAGCTGCTGCGGAGGGACGACGCGTGGCGCAATAGGCGCCGTTGGATCTCAGTAAATCCAACGACTCCTGTGAAGCCCGGCTGAGAGGAGACGTGGCTCGCTGAGGGCCGTTCGATCGATGTGATCGAACGGCAGCTGTGTGTCTGCTCCGATGATCCTCCCCCACCCGCGGAGGAGATGGCAGGGCTCCAGCGAAGTGGCGTTGGCTCCGCCCGTTCCTCCAGATGTCGATGAAGCTCTCCGAGGACACGGAGATATCCCAGAAGACGCGTGGCGATGCGACGGAGGTGCTGATGGTCTCAGGGCCTGGAGAAGGTCGTCGGAGGTGGCTGGCGACGAAGCTCCAAAGGTGCTCCGGTGGTCTTCCGATCAGTGAATGAAGAGGTACCTGCAAGTGTTAGAGAAGGAGCCGAAGCCCGTGCGTGCAATCGTGAAGGTGGAAGGATGGTTGGCGAGGCCTAAGGCGGAGGGAGATGCTCCAGTGACGGTGCTCCGGCCAAGTGGCGGAGCTGGAGATCGATGGATGGTGGAGTGGAGTGTCTGAGGGTGCGGAGGGGTCAGCGAGGATGAGAGCTCCGTCACGGAGCTCGGCGGAGTGAAGACGAAGCGAGAAGATGATCGTGGACGTGTAATTAAATCGGAGAAGACAAATGAAGAATAAGAAGAAGATCGGAGGCGAAATGAAGGGGGCTACCTGGGATCAGGAGCTCGAAGGGAGCTTCTAGATCGTCGCTCAAGGGGTCGGTAGGGTCCCGAGCTCGTGCAGCCTCGCGGAGGGCAGCTGCGACACGGCGGAGATGCCGTGGATCTTGCCGGAGAAGAAACCCTTCTTCTCTCAACGATTCGTCAAATCGCTGTCACCAATCGGAAGATCGGAGCTCAGGGAAGCTCTCTGGAATGGCGGATGGGTGCGACGATGGCAAGAGAGGGGGGATTTATAGGTTGAAGGTCTCGGCCATGCTGTCGATGGAGCGAGGTTGATGGAGTTCGTGGGAGAGAGCTGGAGGTCGACGTGGGTGATGGAGTAGCTGGCGAGGATAAGGGATGAGTGGGGCTCGTCGTGGAGGTGGTGGTGATCGTCTGTGGTGGTAGAGGCGCTGCCAATAATAGGAAGGGGGCACCCCTCCCACAAGGCAGAGAACGTGGGAGAGAGGGGCACCCGAGGTAGGAGATGAAGTCTCCACCGTTGGATCTTGTGATCCAATGGTGGTGATCGAAGTGGGATGGAGCGGCTGGATGAAGATCTGGCCATGGCGATCCAAGGGCGTAGCGAGCGCCACGTGGTGCGCTAAGAGCTCGGCGCTGATGGATGGCTAAGATGGATAGCTGAGGTTGATCGAAGGGATGAGGGGTGCCAAGGGAAGAAGCGGCTGTGATGGAAGATCATGGATGCGATCTAGCGGTGTACACGCTGCCACGTGGCGAGCTCTGGTGAGGGCGTTAACGGGCGGTTTGGATCGGAGATGGAGATGATCGTATGGCTAAAAATCGAGGCGTACGTGGAGGCAGCTAAGCCGTTGGATCTAGAGGGTAATCCAACGGTTGTAGCTGCGGGCGGATGATGCAAGGGCAGCGGGCTACGTGGCACAACCAGAGGGCGCCACGTGGCCTGCTGTGATTGGTTGAAAATGGAATTGAGTATAGAAAGAGAAGGGGACCGAATTTGGAAAAACTCCAAACATGAAAGTTGTAGATCTTAATGAGATCTACAAGTTTCATGTTGACCAAAGACGGAGATGAGGTCAAGTATGATACAAAAAATACAAAGATACAATTTATACATATATGTAGTACAAAGTGGCCCAAAAACCCAACTTTCTCATACGAGCTCCAAATTGGATGAAATTAGTCCCATTTTAAAGGTCTTTTAATGTGGAGTATTCTAAGAGTGAGTAGACCTATTTTGGAGTTTGTGTGAGGGTCCTATGTGTATTTTAGTGTACAGAGGTTCTAAGGCTTTATTGATTAATTTACAAGGGGAATTTTTGGCTTTCTTCCCTATATTATTAACTAAGGAGTACATATTATAGGGAAGAGGTTATTTTAGTAAGTGGATATTTTACAAGGGATTTTTGGCTTCTTATTTAAATGCAAATGCACTGCTAAAATGTATGTATTATGTATGTATGCATGAATGCTATTTATGCATTATAAAGGGAAATATGCCTCTATTTACTCGGAAACAAGGCTCTATTTTTGACTTTTGAAGTGATGAATCACATATTCATCAACCCCCTATACTTAAACCTTGCTCGTCCCCGAGCAACTAAATGCAAAGTGAAATGATTTTGGGTACCATACCAAGGTCATGAACAAAAGTTGAAAATGGAGCTTGACTCGACCTTTGGATTAATTGTGTGGAGGAACTTTATTGGGACCTGAACTTAAGACCTATCAGACTTCAAGTTCCACAAGTCTTCTATTCAAGACTCCTCAATAGTCAGGTCAGAACAAATCCTCAAATGCAAATTTCTGATGACTATGATTCTTACTTGTACTGTGTAAGTGAGATATAGCTCTCTACATTAGAAATGGCTCGGAAGCACCCTCCTCTAACAAGGTAACTCAATAACCCGGTCCAGTAACTCTTTCCTCAAGGAGCGGGGTATTCCCTTCTAAGTTCACGTGCGACCAACTCAAGAGGAGGGGGTAGAGAAAAGAATGGACGGTAGCCAGTGTAGCTACCTATCCCGAGATGCCCGACCAGTGTAGCCAAGTCATCCAGCTGCATTTTCTTTGCTAATATACATACTCCGACAAGTATTATTTTTTTACATGGACCTGTCTGATTTTTTTGGAGTTCTTGCATTTTTTTTTGAAACTATATACAAGGTGCAGCATGTACATCAGGAGTTTTTCCTCTTGAGTCAGTAGATTATCCCTCTTTTGAAGCATTATTGCAACCCACAGCATCCCGTCCTTAGATGTCAACACCACCAGACTAGGTTGAGATGCACTACCCTACCTAGAGGAGGACGGATGTTTCCACCCATGTGCTACCCCAAGCTAAAGGATTCTACATCCTCACCACCTCATCAATGAAGAGCTACGTGCATAGTGCTTGTCCAAGTTAGGTCATTATCTAAAAGAATCCTGCGTATGTCCGAGATATTCTATTTAGACTAATCAAGATGACATGTGAACATAGACTTGCGGACTCAAAGAATTAAGTCACTTGACCTGAGAAATCTTAACTCCAGTTCCTATAAGGTTCCTCTGAAATTAGGTGGATTAAGGTCAAATCAAGTCCATCCTCAATATCTATTCATAACTTGGTTCAGAACCCACTAGCTTTTCACTTTGCATATGCAAGATATGCTGATGAGATGTGGATGACATGCTATGAAGATGACTGAAAATGCAAGACTCTTTTTCGTTTCTTTTAGATGCAGAGATGATATGCAAGAGTAAATAAGAAGCCTATTTTCAATTTTCAATTTTTTTTGTTTTCAACTTTTACCCACCCGTAATTATTGCAAAATATATACAAAAATACACGAAAATACGCGAAAGTACGAGGTATGGGTAAAGTATATATGTAGTATATACATGCCCCCCTATACTTAGCGTGTGCTATGTCCTCAGAGCACGAAAGCGACTAAAAAGACATAGCTCGGGCTAAGCGTAGGAGAGCTAAACTAACAAAAAAAATGTATAGAAGTCGTCCCGCCCCCCTATACTTAGGCTCTGGTAGCCTAAGTGTAGAAGAAGATCAAAAATGGGGCGGACGAGGTTAAGAGGGGAAATGGATGAAAGTGAATATACAATGCGGGCATCAGTCCCCCCTATACTTAGGCTCAGGTCAGCCTAAGTATAGGTAGGAAGTGAGTATGAGGACCAATGTGAACTGGAGAATGTACAGTGAACTGACTCAGGTGACCCATTCCCCCTATACTTAGGATCTGGTCATCCTAAGTATAGTCCAAGATCATGATGTAATGAGGTGGGGATGGTTTACTAGAGTCGCGGGGGAGAAAGGATAGAATGTACAAGAATGATGATATACACAAATGAGTCAGTCTGAATCTTTCGAGATGCTGCGGATGGATGGAGCTCACTGTTGCAAGGTCTCATATGCGGCTCGAGGTGTATTTGCTGAATCTGTCTCGCACATGAATACAATCTCTTCGACATGGACTAACTGCTCATTGGATTCGACGAAGTGCTTCAACAGCTGTCCATTCACTAGGAATGTCGGTGCGTCATCTGCGAGATCTGAGATCTCGACACATCCACTATCATGTACCGTACGGACGACAAATGGGCCCGTCCACTTAGACTTCAGCTTGCCCTGGAAAATCTTCAGCCTAGCATTGAACAACCATACCTTCTGTCCAGGAACAAAGGTCTTTCGTCTGATATATCTATCATACCAACGCTTCACCTTGTCCTTGTACACCAAACTGTTGTCGTATGCGCGGTTTCTGACTTCCACAAGCTCATTCAGATCCATGTCTCTCTGCTTCTGTCCCAAGTGTGTGTTCCAGTTGACCTTCTTGATTGCCCATTCTGATTTGTGCACTAACTCTGCGGGCAAATGGCACGGCTTTCAGAATACCATTCGAAATGGGGAGGTTCCTAACGGTGTCTTATAAGCTATCCTATACGCCCAGAGGACTTGATCCAAGATCTGAGACCAGTCCTTCCTGTCCGGGCGGACAAGCTTTTGCAATATGGTTTTCACCTCCCTATTTGACACCTCAGCCATACCATTGGTTTGTGGGTGGTAAGGACTCGCGACACGGTGTTCGATGCCGTAGTCCTTCAGGAGTTTCTTCACCTCCCGATTCACAAAGTGGCTACCCCCGTCTGATATCATCATTTTAGGGATCCCGAACCTAGAGATGATGTGCTGTCCGATGAATTTACAGACAGTCCTGCTGTCTGCGGCTCGGGTCGGGATAGCCTCCACCCATCTGGACAGATAGTCTACCACAAGAAGGATATATTCGAACCCGTGGCAGACAGGGAATGGGCCCATGAAATCGATGCCCCAAGCGTCAAAGACATCACAAATGATGACCGGCTGCATTGGCATCTCATCCTTGGAACCAACGGTTCCTCCTATTCTCTGGCAAACTGGGCACGACGTCGCGAAGGCGGTGGCATCAAATACCGTAGTGCCGTGTAGTCAGTGAACACAGTTACCTTGGATCCGATTAGGTGAGATCTGAATTTGTCCAAGGCAAACACTACTGCAAGCATTTCCTTTTCCGTAACTGTATAGTTACGCTGAGCAGTATCAAGCACTTTGCTTGCGTAGTGAATTGCAAATGGGACGCCATCTCTTCTTTGTCCCAACACAGCCCCAACAACATAATCAGAGGCGTCTGTCATGATCTCAAAAGGTAGAGACCAATCTGGGGCTTGTAGGATGGGTGCGTCCATAATCATTCCTTGTAAAAGCTTAAAGGCCTCAAGACATTTGTGATCTACAACAAACTCCATGTCTTTGCCTAAAAGCTCAGTTAGCGGTCGGGCAATCTTAGAAAAATCCTTAATAAACCTCCGATAAAATCCAACATGCCCGAGGAACGACCGCAACTGCTTTACGTTGGTTGGTGGCTGGAGTCGTCTGATCACGTCCACCTTGGCAGGGTCAACCTCCATTCCTCTCTTGGAGATGACATGCCCCAACACTATGCCCTCCGTCACCATGAAATGACTTTTCTCCCAGGAGAGCACCAGATTATCCTCACAACATCTTTTGAGGACTCGGTCCAGATTCCTAAGACAGGAATCGAAAGAATCGCCGTGGACCGAGAAGTCATCCATGAAGACTTCCAGGAATTCGCCGACCATTTCGACGAATACAACAATCATGCACCTTTGGAAAGTACCTGTAGCATTGCATAGCCCAAAAGGAATGCGCCTGAAAGCATAGGTACCAAAGGGGCATGTAAACGTAGTCTTTTCCTGGTCCTCTGGAGCTATGGCTACTTGATTGTAGCCCGAGAACCCATCTAGGAAGCAGAAGAACTCTTTCCCCGCTAGTCTCTCTAAGATCTGATCAATGAACGGTAGGGGGAAATGATCCTTCTTCGTCGCGGCATTCAGGCGTCTGTAATCCACACAGACGCGCCACGACGTGGGTACTCTCGTCACGATCTCCTCTCCATCCTCGTTGGTGGTCGTCTGAATTCCCGACTTCTTCGGGACAACATGGATTGGGGCCACCCACTTAGAGTCGGAGATTGGGTAAATGAAACCTGCGTCGCACCATTTTTCTATCTCTTTCTTCACGACCTCTCGCAAATTTGGATTCAACCGGCGTTGGAATTCACGAGAGGGTTTGGCTTCATTCTCCAAGTAAATATGGTGCGAACACAGAGCGGGATTTATCCCGTGGAGATCAGAAATGCTCCAGCCTATCACCTTGCGGTTTTTCTCCAAGATCTCTAGCAAGCGAGATTCCTGCTCCTTGGTCAATCGCGAACTGATGATGACCGGAAATTTCTTGTCTTGGCCCGCAAGGAAGGCATACTTTAAAGTTGTGGGTAAGGGTTTGAGCTCAGGAATAGTGTGATCGTCTAAGAAATCTGGCTTAATCTGATATGGCTCAGTGTTGGAAGTGGCTGGATCGTTCTCTGTGATAGCTGCCACCAAGTTCGGCTCTGGAGTCGGATCGTCAAAGGTCTCCATACAATCAGCAAATGCCTCGTCCGACTCGTCATCCTCATCTTCCGATTGTCCTAAAGATGTAAGGACTGATAGGCCCAACTGGGCCTCTACGTCATCGAAGATGTAGGGTGATGCAGGCTCAGAGCTGTACTCGTTCCTGAGGATCTCGCAGACTGACTCATGCACTAGATCATCTTCGGAGGAGATGGACACATCGGTGCTGGTTGGGTTCTGTCTCCATGGCCCAACTAAGTCTACATGCTCGTAGTCTGTTACGGTAGAAGAGTACTCGGTGCTGGATTCTGAATCAGGTCTCTGCCATCTTGTCTGCTTCATTTCAAGTTCCTCCTCTCCGCCTGGAGTTTGGAACTGAATCTTCCCATTCTTATAATCAAATAAGGCCCCTGCTGTTCTGAGGAAGGGCCTACCTAGAATGATCTGGGAATCTCTCCAATTACGAGGGGTTTCCATATCCAGGATGGTGAAGTCCACCATGTATTCTTGCCCCTCGACTTTGATCACAATGTTCCTTAATTCTCCTTGGGACCTCTTGGTTGATTTATCAGCAAACTGAAGAAGAGCTCTAGATTTCCTAAGAGGTCCGAGATTAAGCCGCTCATAGAGGGCTGGAGGCATTAGATTGATTGAGGAACCATTGTCCAGGAGAGTGCGTGCAAACGCGATGTCATCAACATGACTCACTACATAATGTGCACCCATGTCTCTTCGTTTCCTAGGAAACGAGTTCTTTATTGCACAAGTCGTGGCTACTGATAACACGTGTTTCTCAACACGGCTTTTGGTCTTCCTGCTAACCCTAGTAGGTGTGCATCTCACCTTAAGGTATTTTTGGAATGCAGGGGTCATTTCCACGAACTTGTCAAAGGGGATTGTGACCTTTATGTGTTTATTGCAGAATTCAGCCTGAGTGTTTATTGCAGAATTCAGCCATCTCAGGGTCATCTTTTTGGATTTTTTGGTTTTCTTCTTTCCACCCTTGAGAGCTCGGGGGAAAGGGATTATTGACTCCAACTCAGGTTCGGAAACTGAAAATTTCTCATTAACTTCGGGAACTGAGTTCTTTACATGACTCTGACTCTGAAACAAACTAGGACTCTGACTCTGACTGAAAAGAAAATGCTGAGGCGAAACCGGTGACACTTCTTCCGCGACTGCTGGATGATCCTCCTCAGATGGAGGTACGGGCTCTTCATCGGTTTCGTCTGACTCCATGCGAATGCGAGAATGCTGCTTCGAGGACTCAGATGTCCTCTTCTTCTGCCGGCGATGATGGTGGTGATGCTCCTCCTCTTCTTTCTCCGAGTTCTCCTCAGGTAGAGTCTCGGAGGCTCCTTCCTTCTGCGCCCGTGCCTGGTCAGGTATGGTCACGGTCCTTCCGCTCCTGAGGGACATATGATTTACATTATCGTACGAAAGGCTCTCATGTTCAGATAAATAATTATCTGAATAATATACCTGATCTCGAGGTCGATTCTGGCCCTGGTGTAAGCTGTTCGGGTTGGCCTGAACCTGTGCGGGAATTGGGGTCTTTGGCACCATCTGTTGGTCCTGGGTACGAGAGACCCGATTGATGTCGGTTCTCATGTCCAGGTAGTCATTCTGCATCTGCTGGACCCTATCAGACAGGGTCTGGATCGCCAAGGTGAGAGACTCCAATTCGGTGGGCTGGGCTTGCTGCTGTGTAGATGCGGTTCTGTATTGGCCCTGCTGGCCATGCCGATATTGCTGCTGCTGATGGGACGGAGCTGGCCCCTGCTGATAGGTGCGCTGCTGCTGCTGGTACCCCTGTTCTGGCCTGGACTGAAAGCGCGGTATGGGGACGGGCCTGGTTTCTTGGTAGACTGGGGATGGACGGTGTGGCTGACCCTTCCCCATTTCGATCTGCCTGACCGTCGGGTCACGGCTATACCAAAGCCCGTTGATCTCGTACACAGGCGGAGGCTCCTCGTATCCCGTCTCTACTTGTGGGGGTGCATGCTGGTTCTACTGGGTGTAAGTCTGGTCCCAGCTATTCTGAGACCCTGGTGCCTGTTCCTGTACAAGATGGACTCGATGTACAGGTACAGGAGGTGCAGAAGGGGTAGGTAGCTTGATCTTAGCTACCTTCTCAAAAAGTTCCTCCACTTGCTTTGGTAGGCTCGAAAGAGACTCCATCTCCGCGACTCTCTTGTGGATCTGCTCGACCATGGTAAGCTTGTCGGCAATCATCCCGATGCTGGGAATGAGGTCCTCAGTCAGATCTGCTACAATCCTTCGAGTTGTCTCATTGGATAGGATTGAGGGAGACAACTGATAGGCCCTTGTGGCCTGTGACCTGCCGGTTTCTGCCATCTGCTCTAGGATCTTCCATACGGCATGCTCGTTTTTGTTCAGATAGCTTCCTCCACAGGAGGCGCTGACTAACCCCTGCATCTCCGGAGTTAGACCACAGAACAAGGTCTGGACTAAGATCGCCTTTGAAATGCTGTGGCATGGGCATTTTTGCACTAAATCATTGAACCTATCCCAAGCTTCATGGAAAGGTTCACTGGGTCCTTGAGCAAAGTTGGCGATCTTCGTTCTCATCTGGTTAGTCCTACTGAGAGGGTAGAACTTTTTCAAGAATAGGTCCTTGAACTGCATCCAGGTAGTACATACCACCCCTAAATTCTTTAGCCAATGAGCAGCCTTATCTCCTAAGGCAAAAGGGGTGGCCTTCAGTCAGATATAATCTTGGCCAACATTGGGATGGCTAAGATTGTTGCACACTAGCTCGAAGTCACGGAGGAAAGTGTATGGTTCTTCATTGAGGTTTCCGTTGAACTTCGGAAGCAGACTAAGGAAGTGGGGCTTCAGCTCAAATGCCTAGGCGGGAACTGCGGGTGCTAACCAGTTCTGAATCTCGTTCTCCGCCGGGTTGTAGGTATCGACCATTGGTCGGTCGATTCCTCCAGCTACTATTATTTGTCCCATCCGCGCCGTGAGATCTGCATTCTTTATTTGGCTTCGGCGAGGCGAGCAAGAATCTGTCGTATTTGGTCCTCATCCGGTGGCATCTTTGGCGGCATCTTGTCCTCTAGTTCTGGGGATTGGAAAATAAGATCGGTGTTAGAGGGAAAATCAAGGAAGGGATTACCGAGGCGATAGTCTTCCTCGGTAATCTCGGAGGAGATGAAAGGGTTGGTTTGAGAGTAACCACCCTAAGCATGAGGGAGCCAAGACTCAAGAGGGTCATGAGTACTGGGTAGTCCAAGGTGCGCTTGGACCGATGAAGATGAGTTACTTGGGGGACTCATAGAGAGATTGGTGAATAATGCGTCGAGATCTCCCCAGTCACTCATCTTAATGAGGCGAGAAGAAGATAGGATTTTTCTCCTACCTGAAGCAAGCAAAAATCAATCCAAGACCCTGGGTTCACACTCAACACAGTGAAGGACTCGAAATCGAGTCCAATTAATCTTGTAGTTTTTAAGTATGATTTTCAAGCAAGATTAGCAAGGATTACGCGACCTATAAGGAAGTCGGCTCAGAGCCGGATGCGTCTTCCCTGTTTAACCTGTCGCCCAAGATACCGCCGTTCCTTCCTTTCTTCGTTCCTATCCCAAGCCGATGGATTCAATGACCACGCTCCTATCTACCTACAAGCAGGAGGAGGCTGACAAGGCCGGAACTTCACCCTGGGGGGTTACTGGCAGCTTGTCACAAAGTATCGCAATTTCGCCCCTATCTACCTGAGACAGGCGGAGGCTACTTGGTACTAGTCTAAGAATCTGAAATTTATTCGACTTGTGATATTTGCTAGGATCAGTTAGAAGATGATATGGAAGGCGGGGATTTGGGCTCTGCTTTAAGGTGTTCACAAACACTCAAGTACCCTCACTCAGCCTGAAAACAAGGTCGGGGATTAATCTCCCGCAAGCAATTTTCAAATTTTATTCCACTTTTTTTTGGTCAATACTATTTAGCAGTCCCGATTTTAAGTTAGGTTATCACTGATTAAGTCCACCACACAGCACGCCTATCGGACAGTCCCAATTTCCTTTTTAATTTAAATGTGAAAATCAGAGGGGGGGGGGAATCGAGAAAAGCCGATGCACGAAAATCAATGATGCTTATGCTGAGTGAAGAATACTTACAGTGATCCCTTCGCTTTTTTATGCAGGATGCAGAACAGAATTGAAAACTTTTTAATCTAAATGCAAATGCAAGCGATGAAAGCCGCTCTTAGACAGGCAGTTCTATTAGCGTGAAGAACAGTTTAATTTGGCTAAGTACTGCGGTCTAAGTGCGTCTTTTAAGTGATTTGTGTGGTCCTAATAATTTACGAGCTCAAGCAAATCCTGGAGTGGCTCGAGGAGCCGGTAGTGCAATCTAAATTACATTCACCCACACAGCACACGGGACACAGTTCCACTATACTTACACGCACGAGATCCCAAACGGGAACCGCTGGAAATGATGCAAAAAAAGAAATAAAATTACAATGCCTCTCTAATCACTCAATTAAAATTCTCGATCGTCGAAGCGTCCAAGACTCCTCGTGTTCCTCGCACAGAAAAAGAGTGAGGTCAGAGAGTGACTCAAAAAAAAAAAAAATAAAATGATGCAAAGAAATAAAAGAGAGAGTAATTAAAAGATAACCGGGGGTCAGACTACCCGGGGAAAGAAAATCAAACACTCAAAATATCACTAAAAATTAACCTAAGCCGTGCCTCCCCGGCAACGGCGCCATTTTGATAAGCGTCCGGCACCCTATGTTAATTCGAGCAAATTAATGTCCAAATTAAGTTTAATGTCGTTCGTTGCAGTCGGATACGAGGGCTAATCAAAAACCACTTAAATAAGGTTTGAGCCAATTTCAAGCGGTGATTTTTTTACTTGGTGGAAGTCCAAGGTCGAACTCAGGGAGGCATCTGTCTCCTTAGGTGAATTTTAGCAAAGATCAAGTGTGTGATTTTCAGGGAATTATTTTTTTGTTCTTTTTTTTTCTAATTTCTGTGCAGACACATGCAACCAGCAGGCCAATCTAACGTTTACTTCAATTAAGATATCAAATGAAGTCCACAAATTCTAAAAATTGGCACGATGATTAATTATGATGAAAATGATCTACCCTAATTTTTTTTGTAATTTTTAGACACTAATTGAATTTACTGTGAATTAAATATTCAGACAGGGTGATTTTCACTATTTAATTTTTAATAAATAACAAATCACAATTTTTTTCAAGAGATAAAATTATCCTAGATAGCACTAATGATATGGAATCCAGGAAAAGTGACAGATCTGAATTTCAAATGAATTTATTAAAATTAAAATGAGAAAATCACTCAACAATTTATTTAGGCCTCGATAAGTGTGCAAATGACATGAGATTTTTATGGCATGTTAAGATCACTATCCTTAAGCTACTGTGAATTTTTGAGGATTTTTGGAACCACAAAGAATTACTAGAAACTAAAAGGTGCAACTGGGCAAAACATTCCACAAATCTACCAATTAATTCATTAAAAATTCCACTGAAATTACAAAAACATGACACGTGGCTCAATAGACAGAGGACAAGTTTCTCAACAAGATGTAACTTTTAGAATTGAAAAATGATGTAAAATGCAACCTAGGGATGCGTGCAAACACAGGGGTGTAATTGCAATACAGAAAAATCAAAAATACATAAAGTAAATATGATGACAGGGACTAAAATGCAATTACCTATTATGTTGGGGACTCGAGTGCAATTTCTCCACAAGGCACGTGCTCCTCACGTGGGGTCTGCTTCACAGGGACCTTTTTGCAATATTTGAAAGCTCCAGGGGCCTCTGTGTAAATTTCCCAGGCCGCACGTGCTCCTCACGTGGCCGGCCTAGGCTCGGATAGCTGCGGAGGTTCGGAGCTCGGCTTGGGCGCTTCTGGAGGTCTGGAGTGAGGCTCGGGCGATCCGGGCCTGGGCTCGGGGAAGAGGCTCGGACCGAAGCTGCATGGCACGCTATGGACCCTCGGATCGAGCTTGATCCGATGGATGGCGGTGAAGACGCGTGGCGTGACCTCAGGCCGTTAGATCTATGCTGATCCAACGGCTACAGGGCTCAAGGGAGATGGCGACGTGGCTGAAGATCCGCCGCTGGATCAGATGAGAGATCAACGACTGAGAGCTGCTGCGGAGGGACGACGCGTGGCGCACTAGGCGCCGTTGGATCTCAGTGAATCCAATGACTCCTGTGAAGCCCGGCTGAGAGGCGACGTGGCTCGCTGAGGGCCGTTCGATCGATGTGATCGAACGACAGCTGTGCGTCTGCTCCGATGATCCTCCGCCGCCTGCGGAGGAGATGGCGGGGCTCCGGCGAAGTGGCGTTGGCTCCGCCCGTTCCTCCAGATGTCGATGAAGCTCTCCGAGGACTCGGAGATATCCCAGAAGACGCGTGGCGATGCGGCAGAGGTGCTGATGGTCTCAGGGCCTGGAGAAGGTCGTCGGAGGTGGCTGACGACGAAGCTCCAAAGGTGCTCCGGTGGTCTTTCGATCAGTGAATGAAGAGGTACCTGCAAGTGTTAGAGAAGGAGCCGAATCCCGTGCGTGCAATCGTGAAGGTGGAAGGTTGGTTGGCGAGGCCTAAGGCAGAGGGAGATGCTCCAGTGACGGTGCTCCAGCCAAGTGGCGGAGCTGGAGATCGATGGATGGTGGAGTGGAGTGTCTGAGGGTGTGGAGGGGTCAGCGAGGATGAGAGCTCCGTCACGGAGCTCGGCGGAGTGAAGACGAAGCGAGAAGATGATCGTGGACGTGTAATTAAATCGGAGAAGACAAAGGAAGAATAAGAAGAAGATCGGAGGGGAAATGGAGGGGGCTACTTGGGATCAGGAGCTCGAAGGGAGCTTCTAGGTCGTCGCTCAAGGGGTCGGTAGGGTCCCGAGCTCGTGCAGCGTCGCGGAGGGCAGCTGCGACACGGCGGAGATGCTGTGGATCTCGCCGGAGAAGAAACCCTTCTTCTCTCAACGATTCGTCAAATCGCTGTCACCAATCGGAAGATCGGAGCTCAGGGAAGCTCTCTGGAATGGCGGATGGGTGCGACGATGGCCGGAGAGGGGGGATTTATAGGTTGAAGGTCTCGGCCATGCTGTCGATGGAGCGAGGTTGATGGATTTCGTGGGAGAGACCTGGAGGTCGACGTGGGTGATGGAGTAGCTGGCGAGGATAAGGGATGAGTGGGGCTCATCGTGGAGGTGGTGGTGATCGTCTGCGGTGGTAGAGGCGCTGCCAAGAATAGGAAGGGGGCGCCCCTCCCGCAAGGCAGAGAACGTGGGAGAGAGGGGCACCCGAGGTAGGAGACGAAGTCTCCACGTTGGATCTTGTGATCCAACGGTGGTGATCGAAGAGGGATGGAGCGGCTGGATGAAGATCTGGCCATGGCAATCCAAGGGCGTAGCGAGCGCCACGTGGTGCGCTAAGAGCTCGGCGCTGATGGATGGCTAAGATGGATAGCTGAGGTTGATCGAAGGGATGAGGGGCGCCAAGGGAAGAAGCGGCTGTGATGGAAGATCAGGGATGCGATCTAGCGGTGTACACGCCGCCACGTGGCGAGCTCTGGTGAGGGCGTTAACGGGCGGTTAGGATCGGAGATGGAGATGATCGGATGGCTAAAAATCGAGGCGTACGTGGAGGCAGCTAAGCCGTTGGATCTAGAGGGTAATCCAACGGTTGTAGCTGCGGGCGGATGAGGCAAGGGCAGCGAGCTACGTGGCGCAACCAGAGGGCGCCACATGGCCTGCTGTGATTGGTTGAAAAGGGAATTGAGTATAGAAAGAGAAGGGGACCGAATTTGGAAAAACTCCAAACATGAAAGTTGTAGATCTTGATCAGATCTACAAGTTTCATGTTGACCAAAGACGGAGATGAGGTCAAGTATGATACAAAAAATACAAAGATACAATTTATACATACATGTAGTACAAAGTGGCCCAAAAACCCAACTTTCTCATACGAGCTCCAAATTGGATGAAATTAGTCCCATTTTAAAGGTCTTTTAATGTGGAGTATTCTAAGAGTGAGTAGACCTATTTTGGAATTTGTGTGAGGGTCCTATGTGTATTTTAGTGTACAGAGGTTCTAAGGCTTTATTGATTAATTTACAAGGGGAATTTTTGGCTTTCATCCCTATATTATTAACTAAGGAGTACATATTAGAGGGAAGAGGTTATTTTAGTAAGTGGATATTTTACAAGGGATTTTTGGCTTCTTATTTAAATGCAAATGCACTGCTAAAATGTATGTATTATGTATGTATGCATGAATGCTATTTATGCATTATAAAGGGAAATATGCCTCTATTTACTCGGAAACAAGGCTCTATTTTTGACTTTTGAAGTGATGAATCACAGATTCATCACTGATCACCTCTCCCATCTCGAGGATCTTGATGCTTCTGATGATACGCCGATTCGAGACTCCTTCCCTGATGAGTTGATTTTTGTTGTCGACTCACTCCCATGGTACGCCAATATCATGAGTTATCTTTTCTTCAAGAAAGTTTCCGAAGATTGGCCCAAGAGCCACATAGACCGACTTAAGTCGTATTCAAGACATTACCCTTGGGAGGATCCTATCCTTTTCTTTAAAGGACCAGACTGTGTCTGGAGAAGGTGTATTCCTCAGGAGGAATATCAGAGTGTCCTTACTTTATGCCACAGTCTGGAGGCAGGAGGACACCACTCTAGGAAGAGGACCACATGGAAGGTACTTCAATGTGGCTTATTCTGGTCGACTCTATTTCACGATGCGCTCACCTTTGAGAAGTCGTGTCTAGTATGCCAGCGAATGGGAGGAACCGTTGGTTCCAAGGATGAGATGCCGATACAGCCTGTCATCATTTGTAATGTCTTTGATGCTTGGGGCATCGACTTCATGGGCCCATTCCTGGTTAGCCATGGATTGGAATATATCCTTCTTGCGGTATACTATCTGTCAAGGTGGGTGGAGGCTATCCCAACCCGAGCAGCAGACATCAGGACTGTCTGTAAATTCATTAGAGATCATATCATCTCTAGGTTCGAGATCCCCAAAGTGTTGATATCTGATGGGGGTAGCCATTTCGTGCATAGAGATGTGAAGAAACTCTTAAAGGATTACGATATCGAACACCGTCGCTAGTCCTTACCACCCACAAACCAATGGCATGGCTGAGGTGTCGAATAGGGAGGTGAAAATCATATTGCAAAAGCTTGTCCACCCAGACAGGAAGGACTGGTCTCAGATCTTGGATCAAGTCCTGTGGGCTTATAGGACATCTTACAAGACACCATTAGGAACCTCTCTATTCAGGATGGTATTTGGGAAGCCGTGCCATTTGCCCATTGAATTAGCACACAAATATGAATGGGCAATCAAGAAGGTCAACTGGAACACACACCTAGGTAAAAACAAAGAGAGATGGATCAGAATGAGCTTGTGGAAATCAGAAACCGAGCATACGACAACAATTTGGTGTACAAGGACAAGGTAAAGCATTGGCATGATAGATATATCAGATGAACGACCTTTGTTCCTAGACAGAAGGTATGGTTGTTCACTGCAAGGCTGAAGGTTTTCCAAGGCAAGCTGAAATCTAAGTGGACGGGTCCATTCATAGTCCGTGCTGTGCATGATAGTGGATGCGTAGAGATCTCGGATCTCACAGATCGAGCACAGACATCCCTAGTCAATGGACAACTGCTGAAGCACTTCATCGGACCCAATGAACAGTTAGTCCATGTTCAGAAGATTGTATTCATGTGCGAGACAAACTCAGTTGATACACATAAAGCCACGCATGAGACCTTGCAGTAGTGAGCTCTCGCCATCAGTCACATCTAAAAAGATTCAGACCGCGATCCTTGTATATACTCGCCATTCTTGTATATGCTTTCCCTCCCTCTCGCGAATCTAATCACTCGCCCTAGCTCCATACTTAGGATGACCAGAACCTAAGTATAGGGGGGAGATCACCTGAGTCCAATCACTATTCACTGTACATCCCCCAGATCTCATCGGTCCTCATATGCACTCCTGTCCTATACTTAGGCTGACCAGAGCTTAAGTATGGGGGGGACCGATGCCCATCATGTATATACTCATCCACTTCCCCCCTTGACCTCGTCCGCCCCGTTTTTGATATTCTTCTACACTTAGGCTACCAGAGCCTAAGTATAGGGGGCAGGACAACTTCTGTATATATTTTTTGTTCTTTTAGCTCTCCTACGCTTAGCACGAGCTATGTCTTCTTCCTCGCTTTTCATGCTCTGAGGACATAGCACACGCTAAGTATAGGGAGGCGTGTATATATTACATATATACCTCACCCATAGCTCGTACTTTCGCGTATTTTTGTATATATTATAGAATAATTACATGGTGGGTAAAAATTGGATTTTTTTTGTAAAATACATGTATATTTGAAATATACTTTTATATTTTTGACAAAAAATCGAAATCAAAGGCTTCTTATTTACTCTTGAACATCATCTCTGCATCTAAAGAAAGAAAAAAAAAGAGTCTTGCATTGCATTCATCTACATAGCATGTCGTCTACATCTCATATGCATATCTTGCATATGCAAAGTGAAAAGTTAGTGGGTTCTGAACCAAGTTATGAATAGATGTTGAGGATGGACTTGATTTGACCTTAGTCCACATAATTTCAGAGGAACCTTATAGGAACTGGAGTTAAGGTTTTTTCAGGTCAAGTGACTTAATTCTTTGGGTTCGCAAATCTATTTTCTTATGTCATCTTGATTGGTGTAAGTAGAATATCTCGTACACACGCATGATTCTTTTAGGCAGTAACCTAACTTGGAAAAGCACCATGCACGTAGCTCTTCATTGATGAGGTGGTGAGGAGGTAGAATCCTTTAGCTTGGAGTAGCACACGGGTGGAAACATCCGTCCTCCTCTAGGGAGGGAAGTGCATCTCAACCTAGTCTGGCGATGTTGACATCTAAGGACGGGATGCTATGGGTTGCAATAATACTTCAAAAGAGGGACAGTCTATTAGCTCAAGAGGAAAAACTCCTGATGTACATGCTGCACCTTGTATATAGTTCAAAAAAAGAAAAAAAGAAAAAAAAGTGAAAAATACAAGAACTCCAAAAAATAAGACAAGCCTGAGTGAAAATAAAATACCTGTCGGAGTATGTATATTAGCAAGAAGTCTGCAGCTGGATGACTTGGCTACACTGGTCAGGAATCTTGGGATAGGTAGCTATACTGGCTACCATCCATTCTTTTCTCCACCTCCTCCTCTTGAGCTGGTCGCACTTGAACTTAGAAGGGAATACCCCGCTCCTCGAGGAAAGAGTTACTGGACCGCGTAATTAGAGTTATCTTGTTAGAGGAGGCTGGTTCTTAGCCATTTTTGAGGTGGAGAGCTATTTTACACTTACACAGTACAAGGAAGAATCATAGTCATCAGAAATTTGCATTTAAGGATTTGTTCTGACCTGACTATTGAGGAGTCTTGAATAGAAGACTTGTGTAACTTGAAGTCTGTTAGGTCTTAAGTTCAGATCACAATAAGATTCTGCCACACAATTAATCCAAAGGTTGAGTCAAGCTCCATTTTCAATTTTTGTTCATGTCATTGGTATGGAACCCAAAATCATTTCACTCTTGCATTTCATTTTAGTTTCTCAGGGACGAGCAAGGTTTAAGTATAGGGGGTTGATGTATCTGTGATTCATCACTCTTAAAGTTGAAAATAGAGTCTTGTTCCCGAGTAATAAGGAGCATATTTCCACCAATATTGCATAATTAGCATTTATGCATACATTAATTACATCTGCATTTTAGCATTTACATCTGCACTATATAAGAAGCCAAATCAAATTGTAAAAATCACCTATCTATATATATTTTACAATAACCCTACAACCCATAAATTCACTCTATACTGTATATAGTACTAACAATAATACAATTAAAATACCAAAAAAATGCTAACTTGTAAAATTGACAAATAAAACCCCAAACCCAATTGGAGACCATGGACCTTAGAATGCACATATCTCTCTCATACACTCCGAAATAGATCTACTCACTTTTAAAATAATCTACACTCAAAGACCTTCAAAATGAGACCAATTTCATTAAAATCGGAGCTCGTATGCAAAACTTGAGGTTTTGGACCCCCATTGTACACTATATGTACCCTTGTATTTTATCACTTTATTCGACCTCGTTTCGTTTTTGGTAAACATAAAACTTGTAGATCTCATCGAGATCTACAACTTTCATGTTTTGAGTTTTTGTAAATTTGACCATCTTCTTCCTCTTATTCTACATTCTTCCTCGACCAACCAGATTGGGCCAGCGGCGCCCTCTCGTTGCGCCACGCGACCCTATTCATTACCTGCAATGCACCCCTCTTCCAACACCGTCCGATGGTGCCTCTTCTCTCCAGATCTCGGCCGTTCACATCGCATCTCATTTCAGTCGTTTGATCTAGGCCAAGATCTCATCTGGGCCGCTCACCAGCACCCTCATCTCATTGCGCCACGTAGCGCACTCCACAGCCATCTGATCACCTCCATGCACTTCAGATCCAAGCCGCTCATTCCCGCTCAATCAACAACCCTTGGATCATCAGCCAAGATCTCATCCACGCCGTTCGCCAGCACCATAACCTCTGAGTGCCACGTGGCCACATCTCCACCGCTGGATCTCTCCCAAGTCGCCTCCATCTCAACCATTCATCTCTGTCGTGATTCTATCCGTTTGATCCCCACTCCAGATTCAATCTCCACTGCCCGTTGGCGCTCGATGCTCCACCCTCCAAGTACCATGCTCAGCGCCCTTCGATCTCGACCCACAGATCTAATCCTGGCCCTTCTCTCGTGCCATTCTTCTGGCCGTTGGATCACGAGATCCAACGGTCCAGAGGTCGTCGTCTACCTCCGAAAGAGCCTCACCCACGTTGCCCCTTCTTGCGACACCTCCACCCCCTTCCTATTTTTGGCACCACTCCAGCCACCCTCTCAGTCCACTGTCACCTCTACGACATAGGCCCGACCTCCACCATCCTCGCCAGAACCCACAACCACCATGATTCCCTTCCTCTTCTCTCCACACACACCACAAACCCCACATCTCCATCTCCTGGACATCCATCTCCTTCCTATAAATACCTCATCTCCGGCCAACTTCCACCCCATCCGTCATAGCGAGAGGTGTCCTAGAGCTCCGAGCTACCCTTTGATGACAGCAATTGAGTGTGTAAGCGAGCGACGACAGGTCTCCACCTCCAGTGAGAACCACAGCGTACCCCCGTCGTGCCGTAGCTCCTCTAGAGAGATGCTTGAGCTTAGGCTCGCTACTGACCTTCGAGCGACGACGGAGCCTTCCAAGAGAGTCTCCAACCCCAGGTAGCTTCATCCATTCTTCCCCAATCTTCTATCTATTTTCATCTCGATCTTCTTCCATTTTTCTGCCTTCTCTGATAGACTCCACCCTCCGCTGACCTGAAGGATATGGTTAGATCCTCAAGCGCATCACGGAAGCGTGAGCGTCGTATCGAATACGACGAAGAGCGACTAGTCGGACTAGTTGCTCGATGCAACGAAATTTAAGAAATTTTATACGACGAAACCACATGATCCGAGAATACTTCTCGGATCGTTTCGTCTAAACCACAAACAAGTAATAGGATTACCTCTTGAAGCGTGGTTGCGATCGAGTCTCTAAATGAAGAGACCTCCTGTCTCAAGTCCGATCCGATGGAGGAGACGCTTGCGAGCGTGGGGATGAACCGCGTGCTTCTCGCAATCCATGTTGATGATCCAAGCGGCGGATCTCCTGATCTCGACACACGAGATCCTACATCTTCTTCACGAGCGAGGCACACCGAAGGAGACGGAGATCCACGAGCAGAAGAACGGGCAGCATAATGATGATGCCGCGGTGATGGAGAACCTCTTCATGGCATCCATGGCGGATGGCCATGAGAGGGAGAGAGAGGGCTTACGTCTCTTGAGAGAAAGAGAGAGAGAAATGCTTCTCAAGCATTGTGTGTAAAGAGAGAGCATGGGTATGCCTCTCTATTTATAGGATTTTGGGATCCATGGATCTCAATCCATGTGACATATAAAATCAATGGATGAGATTGATTTATGTCAATCCAATGGTCAAGATTGTTGTTGGTAAAAACCAACAACATGTGATTTAATTTTGATAAAATATATTTGATAAATCAAATAAATATAAATACCAAATTAAATCAATCAAATAAGGAGAGAAAATACAAGGAGATCAACCTTCCCCTTTAGAGGGCAATCTCATGGATTCCCATGAGATTGGACATCTCCTTGATTTTCTCTCTACTTATTTTCCAACAACTATTTGTTGGGATTTTTATTCACCAAAATACTTCTCAATTAAATTTGGGAATATTGCAATCTTGACATTGGAATATTGTGAATCATATTCACAACCCAAAACAACATGTAATTTACATTTTCATTAATTAGACAATGTGTATCCAATACACATTAATAATTAATCTACTAATATAAATTATATTTAACTCTCTCTAATACATTATAAATCACATTTATAATATATTATGAATAATTGGATATTACTATCCACATTATTCTTATCCATAATAATTAAACCACATTTAATTATATTGGATAACTTATTCTCATGTGCTCAAATAATATGAATCACATTCATATTATTTACATCTTTGATAATCAAATCACATTTAATTATCTAAGAAAACTCTCCTTATAATATGAATCAAATTCGTATTATTCATGATAATTAAATCACATTTAATTATCTATTTTCTCAATGCTCGGATACATATATCAACAATAGAATTATCCATGAACTCTTTCAAGGATAATGCGCTTTCTCCGCGAATACTTGGAGATAAGGACATGGCGATTGTATTGTTCCACGTATAGTGACATGGATATTGAGATTATATCTCAAATCCAGATCTCGGGCCTCCAATAGATGCTTGATTAAATCAAGACCACAAATCTAATCTTCTTATTGAATATGAATCACATTCAGATCAATGTCCAACATTTGGACTAAGATCAGATTACTTCTCTACTGAGAGGAGTCACTAAAATCCAGACCCGTTTCATTAATCCCTAGGAATGGAAGCATCATGGTTATACAACCGTTTATGATCACATCACCCTCAGGCATTCCTAATACCTGTACATCCTGCATACTGGAAGACTCAGATTAAACCGAAGTATTGGATCAACTTTATACTGTCTACTTCATGGTTTTATCAGTAAGTTTCTCATTCGATCATTGGGAGTCGGTATTGATCATATACTTTCCAAAAGCATATATCATACCTAGGTCTTGATCATATACTTTCCAAAAGTATATATCAAATCAACAAATTCAGTCAAGCTTCCAAAGCGAGATGACCGTGCGCACGGAATTTGATTCTTCCCAATATCTCATGAGTGAGCTCATGTCTTCCGGTTCAGTAGTGAACCTGTATGATCCCTTTGAGAGATCGTATTACTCATATGCCCTTATATGCACACCAGCGCGCCGGTGTATAGACCTTGATTATGTCATCAACCTATTGGTATGCCAAATATACATACTCAGACATATAGTAACACATCTGTCTCCGGTTAGAGTATGTGTGCCTATATCATGACAGCTTATGATATAGGACTTAGGTTATCTCGATCTCGTTAAGTCACCTCTTTGACCTAACTCATCCGACACCTCCGAATCTCTATTCCTATGCAGAGGACCTGCATCAAGAGGTCGGTCAGATATCAACCTAAATGAGATAGGATTGCCATCTCCTACTCAGGCTGGAGATTATCTCTTAATAATCATTTGACAGTGCCTGATGAGTCCTCAATCTAACTCATTAGATATTCATCTAAGCACCAACCTCTATGATTCAATAATTGAATCAACAGCTATATGATCATTAAGATGGCCATGGTACATAACCCTAATTGCACTAAGGGACCTATTATGCAAACTATGTACTCTTTATTTCAGATTAAGGAGTGAATTGCAATAACATTTATTGCATAATGGCTCGTCGTGGGCTCGCATGTCCAACAATCTCCCACTAGCCCAAAGAGCCATTAATGGGCTAATCATTTAAACCCATACTCATGTGACAATCATAGGCTATTTAGAATATAGCTAGGTAAGCTGATCAGTCACTCCGTTCCCAAGAGTCTACGCCAAGTCTTTTTACGGCACTTGCATATCTCCTAGTAACAGTGTTCGCATCCAATGCGAATGTTGCATCTCATGCAACCGATACTCAATTTTGTTGGTTATAGTGTCATTGACACAACATCTTATTAATTATCATAACCAGTATTTCCATAATCCTTATTAGAATACCTTCATTCCTGGAGATCTCTATCTCCTAAGGTATCTACAGTTAAGACCCTTATAGATCACTATCTACAAGGTTTTAAACCTTTGAAGATAAGACTTTGAGATCACTATCTCTAAGTTTCATCATCTTTGAAGATATTATTATTACTGCAATCAAGTGTTTTATCTCCATAGCAGGATTAGTAACAGTTTACTACTCTCACTGCATGGCAGACATCTGGCTCTTGTACACATCTAGCATATACCCAGCTTCTCATAACTGATGCACAAGTGCAAGCAGTTCTAGCATTCACTTCCTCAACTCTTTGAGGTGCTATTCCTTTAGACAGGTCACTACCACATCTTAAGGGAAGGAAGCCTTTCTTGGAATTTTTCCAGAAAATGGAATAAGTCCAAGGTGTACTACTAATGTGACGGTCCCAATATCCTCTTCTCTTTGTTTCTGAGCTACTTCAGAACTAAGATCTAAGAGGTATCCTCGAGATTTTATCTCAAGGTATGGAACAACCAAATTATCAAACACTTATTATTTATTCTTATATCATTCTAAATGATTAGAATAATATCTACATTAAGCACGATGAACAAAATGGTACTCCCACTAAGCTTCACATGGTTCATCAAGATTTTATCTGAAATCACAACATTTATAATTTCATTAAATCTTATGTTCCAACTACAAGAAACTTATTGGAGTCCAATGATGGAGTTCTTCAGCTGGCACACCTTGCTTTCCTCAACCATGAAGCCCTGGGGCTTCTTCATATGAATATCCTCAGAGAGGTATTCATAGAGGAATGCAATCTTGACTCCCACCATGAAGATGTCATAGACAAGTTGTGTAGCTATAGTTAGCAATATTCTGATGGGTTAAAGCAAGGTCACTGGAGAGCAAGTCTTATCGCAAGCGATGCCTTCTCTTTGGTGTGTAGCTCATGGATACGAACCGTGCTTTGAAGGTCTATAACTTCTCATCAGGTTCCCTCTTTCTCTTGAAGATCCATTTACACCTTAATGGGTCTGACCCATATAGGTGGATCCTCGAGGGTCCATATACAACGCTTGTATATGAAGTCTACATTAGACTTTTATTGCTAACATCCATATTTCCATGTCATGATCCTCTGGAGCTTCATCACATGAAATCCGATCATCGTCAGATTTAACTGACACATGGAATCCATCCTCAAACTTATTTGAAGAGGCATTAATGTTTCATCTTTAATTATCTATTTTAATTTCCGATTTCAGGAGCCTCATTATCTTTTCAAGATTAAATGAGTTCCTTTACTTCATTTTCATCTTGATTCTCAAGAGAGTCATTCTATAAGAATCATATTCTCAAAGATGAGATCTTTTAAGAATCTCAAGGTCATAAAGTAGGTATCCAATACCATCCTTTATTTTCCTAAGGAAGTAGCACTCTCTAGTGCTAGATTCCAGCTTACATGCATGGAACCTTATTAAGTATATAATGTAGTCTCTACTACATATATACCTTGGAAACTTAAGAGATAATTATGCTAGGATTAATCATTGATTAAATCATGTCACACATGATCAATTGTATCTCCCTACAACTCCTTTGAGTTAAGGTTCATTAGGAGGATTGAGATAGGAATGATATTCATATCTCCATAAGGTATTTCTTGAATTCATCTAATAGGTACAGGCTACCTTGGTTAGATCAAATTCATTTCATCTTCCTTCAAACTTTGGTTCTAAACCAAAATTGCGAAATCTTTGAACATTTCAAAGGTTTCTTAGGTGAAGAGAAGAGATCTCATATCATACATAATCATTAACAGATATCACATATCCATAATGTTTACTATGATATAGATGATGTGCATACATCAATATGTGTGAGATCCTTAATACCTTGGCATCTTACACCTTTCCTAAGGAAGGATGTATTGGACAATTTACTTTGAATCCAATATTCACAAGTATGTGAGATTTGAATCTTTAGACAATCTAAAGTTTCATGTCTTACTAGTCCATTGATCTCATCAACAGACATATGTTCAAAATTTGATGTCAGATCATTATCAAATGATCTTTATCCTCCTATTGATCTTTTTAATTCTCAGTGTTAAAAAACTTAATGAATCATTCATTAATTTTCTAATTTAAAAGAGTCCACTAGATCTTAGATTACTATCTGAAATATCTCCATCATAACTCTTTATGATAGATTTATTACAGAATTCATGTTTATATCCAACAATTAGAAATAAACAATGAGTGTATTCTAATATCTAGGTCATAGAGACATTCTCTAAGACTAAGGGCTCCCACTGAAAATATGAAGTCTATTGATCTCATGGAAATTGTTGCAACACTTGCATCACTTTCAACATGGATGACCAATAAACCTTAAGATCAAATTTCTAATACATATGCAACCAATTGCAAGTGTCATTAGAAAATTGAGATACAATTATTAGACTTTATCTTATCAAATAAGTAAGTCAATATCAATGATTATATGTAGATTAATCTGATGTACTATCTGATTCCTTCTCTAAAGATTCTAGATAGATTTGATAGTCATACTATCAACACATCAATTTTATGCAGTATTGGCATTTATCCAACTCTTTGGATGTCATATGGAAGTCACAGAAGTACAGTCAACTCTTTGATTATACTTCTTGCTTGGGTCCAACCCATGCTTCCACTGCCCTCCCTTTATCTATAAACAACCAATGCTTAAGACTAAGGACCTCTTATGTTAAATTCAAAAGAATTTAATGTAAGAGCATTTCGACATTTATACATGCTTCACCCAATTCATACAATATGAATATTATGAAGCTTCATGAATGACTAGAGTATAGACAGTAGAATGATGACACTCATCAACTACATCCATCTAAACTCTTAAAACATAGGTTCAGGTAGGTACTCAAACAATTGGAATACATCATCTCTTATAGAGCTACCATTCTACATGATGCAGAGAACCATGTCATTCATGATTAAATGTCAAGAGCACATATGTATGCCAGAATATCTTTATTGATTTTATAAGGATTATTTGACAATTGCGATCATTATCGACATGTCACTTCCAAAGTACATTCGATGAGATCAAGACTTATAGAGACATACAAACCCTAGGGTTTTAGTCCCATTGTCTATTTAATTATCATTCCTCATTATTATGAGGAAACTTGCACATTGCAACCACATACATTATGTGTCCAATTGCAAGCAAAATATCTGGATCAAGGGTCCAATCCATGATATTTACTGGTTATTATTGAGTATAATATTGAGTGGGTTTAATGAAGTATTATCTGAAATGAGAAATTTGCATGAGTGTATATATTTATATATATACATATTGTACTTTGATTTAGGAATTTTTATATCAAAGTTGTCTTGCCTTGTCAAAGACACTGAAAGTTCATTCCCTTAATCACTTTCAATGTAAGAGATATACTTACCATTATATCTCAGCAAGATCTGGGATCTCCTCTTTATCTTTGTTACATCCCAATAATATGAGAAACTGCAACTCCAATAAAGAGAAGCGGGAACACATTCTGCCTTGCAAGTCCAACTTGCATTTCCCCAATTCGGTCTTTAACACCCGGGCCCACCACCCCTAAGGTGATGTTGACCCGTCGTTAATTGAACCAACCGTCAACAGGAATAGAACTCGCTATGCGCAATCCAATATCGCCCCAATAATATGAGGATCCGATATTGGGGTCACTACGCATACGGCCTTACTCTTTCGAGAAGCAAAGAGTCCGATCCAGATGCGCTTGTATATAGGAGCTGTCAATACGTACATGCGTCTCCTATATACAATTCCTGGCGACGGAAACCCTTCGCCTTGACGGGAGACCATGGATGTCACTTATGTGATCCTCCATATCATATTCAAATTCTAATTAATTATCATGAATCATATTCACATAATTAATTCTTCCAAGGGAAATAATAACTCTATTCATAATAGAGTGGTTTAATTGGATATAATTAATTCAATCATATTAAATTAATTATCAATCCAATTTAATCAATCAAACTTGATTGCTATACTTGAATATATATGGTATTATTCTCAAAGTACATATTAATTCGTATTTTAATAATTAGAAAAATACATCTTAATCCCTCGGACATTATCCCGACCCTACCCGCTGTCATGGCCAGTACCGGCGGGAGTGGGACGGACCGCATACGTTGCAACCCGCTACCCCAGCGATCCCCGACTAGACACCATATCCGCCTCGGGAAAGGATAATGCCAAATTGATTAATTTGTACTTGAGATGATCATCGGTTCTTCAACTGAAATTATACCATATAGTAATCAAAACAATTTTGATTATAAGGAAATTTGCTAGACAAATTCCCAATCCTATTCAAGCAAGAGTTTGATGATTGTGTTTCTAATTATGATCCAGATCAAATCTAATCAATTAATTGGTTGAGGTCAAGTCAATTAAGGAAATAATCATATTCCAATATTTCTCAAATATTTTCCATAATTATTTCATGAACTTAATAATTAATTTTACTAATTGACAATCACATGGTTCTTGATTTGGAAAGTAATTTCAGCAGTGACCCCTACTTACTAAAATTAACATATCTCAATCAATTTAAATCCAAATTAAGCAAAGTAAGATTCCATAGTTTGCTAACTTGATTTACAACAGAACTTATGTGATTTGCACATATTTTGAGGCATCTCTAAACAGTAATTAGCTCCTTAATTACGTTAAAATTCACAGTTCCCGTAACAGTGAATACATGTTAATTAAAACTACCATATCTAGAACATACGAAATCCGATTTACGCAAACTCAGATCCTATGGTTTCCTTATTTAATGGGAAATAAAATTCAAGTATTAAATTCGTGTTTAAACAATTTAAATATTGCCGAATTTATTTACTAAACAGATCTGTGAAATCAAATGCGATGAAAACTTTCGCGACCTTAACGAACCCAAGTCGTCCTCGGTTTGTGAATCATATTCGAAACCGTCAACCTAAGGCTCTGATACCACTTGAAGGATATGGTTAGATCCTCAAGAGCATCACAGAAGCGTGAGCGTCGTATCGAATACGACGAAGAGCGACTAGTCGGACTAGTTGCTCGATGGAGCGGAATTTAAAAAATTTTATACGACGAAACCACATGATCCAAGAACATTTCTCGGATCGTTTCATCTAAACCACAAACAAATAATAGGATTACCTCTTTAAGCGTGGTTGCGATCGAGTCTCTAAATGAAGAGACCTCCTGTCTCAAGTCCGATCCGACGGAGGAGACGCTTGCGAGTGCGGGGATGAACCGCGTGCTTCCCGCAATCCATGTTGATGATCCAAGCGGCGGATCTCCTGATCTCGACACACGAGATCCTACGTATTCTTCACGAGCAAGGCACACCGTAGGAGACGGAGATCCACGAGCAGAAGAACGGGCAGCATAACGATGATGCCGCGGCGATGGAGAACCTCTTCATGGCATCCATGGTGGACGGCCATGAGAGGGAGAGAGAGGGCTGACGTCTCTTGAGAGAAAGAGAGAGAGAAATGCTTCTCAAGCATTGTGTGTAAAGAGAGAGCATGGGTATGCCTCTCTATTTATAGGATTTTGGGATCCATGGATCTCAATCCATGTGACATATAAAATCAATGGATGAGATTGATTTATGTCAATCCAATGGTCAAGATTGTTGTTGGTAAAAACCAACAACTTGTGATTTAATTTTGATAAAATATATTTGATAAATAAAAAGTAAATATTAATACCAATTTAAATCAATCAAATAAGGAGAGAAAATACAAGGAGATCAACCTTCCCCTTTAGAGGGCAATCTCATGGATTCCCATGAGATTGGAAATCTCCTTGATTTTCCTCTACTTATTTTCCAACAACTATTTGTTGGGATTTTTATTCACCAAAATAATTCTCAATTAAATTTGGGAATATTGCAATCTTGACATTGGAATATTGTGAATCATATTCACCCAAAACAACATGTAATTTACATTTTCAATTAATTAGACAATGTGTATCCAATACACATTAATAATTAATCTACTAATATAAATTATATTTAACTCTCTCTAATACATTATAAATCACATTTATAATATATTATGAATAATTGGATATTACTATCCACATTATTCTTATCCATAATAAATAAACCACATTTAATTATATTGGATAACTTATTCTCATGTGCTCAAATAATATGAATCACATTCATATTATTTACATCTTTGATAATCAAATCACATTTAATTATCTAAGATAACTCTCCTTATAATATGAATCAAATTCGTATTATTCATGATAATTAATTCACATTTAATTATCTATTTTCTCAATGCTCGATACAATATCAACAATAGAATTATCCATGAACTCTTTCAAGGATAATGCGCTTTCTCCGCGAATACTTGGAGATAAGGACAGGGCGATTGTATTGTTCCACGTATAGTGACATGGATATTGAGATCATATCTCAAATCTAGATCTCGGGCCTCCAATAGATACTTGATTAAATCAAATCCGCAAATCTAATCTTCTCATTGAATCTGAATCACATTCAGATCAATGTCCAACATTTGGACTAAGATCAGATTACTTCTCTACTGAGAGGAGTCACTAAAATCCAGACCCGTTTCATCACTCCCTAGGAATGGAAGCGTCATGGTTATACAACCGTTTATGATCACATCACCCTCAGGCATTCCTAATACCTGTACATCCTGCATACTGGAAGACTCAGATTAAACCGAAGTATTGGATCAACTTTATACTGTCTACTTCATGGTTTTATCAGTAAGTTTCTCATTCGATCATTGGGAGTCGGTATTGATCATATACTTTCCAAAAGCATATATCATACCTAGGTCTTGATCATATACTTTCCAAAAGTATATATCAAACCAACAAATTCAGTCAAGCTTCCAAAGCGAGATGACCGTGCGCACGGAATTTGATTCTTCCCAATATCTCATGAGTGAACTCATGTCTTCCGGTTCAGTAGTGAACCTGTATGATCCCTTTGAGAGATCGTATTACTCATATGCCCTTATATGCACACCAGCGCGCCGGTGTATAGACCTTGATTATGTCATCAACCTATTGGTCTGCCAAATGTACATACTCAGACATATAGTAACACATCTGTCTCCGGTTAGAGGATGTGTGCCTATATCATGACAGCTTATGATATAGGACTTAGGTTATCTCGATCTCGTTAAGTCACCTCTTTGACCTAACTCATCCGACACCTCCGAATCTCTATTCCTATGCAGAGGACCTGCATCAAGAGGTTGGTCAGATATCAACCTAAATGAGATAGGATTGCCATCTCCTACTCAGGCTGGAGATCATCTCTTAATAATCATTTGACGGTGCTTGATGAGTCCTCAATCTAACTCATTAGATATTCATCTAAGCACCAGCCTCTATGATTCAATAATTGAATCAACAACTGTATGATCATTAAGATGGCCAAGGTACATAACCCTAATTGCACTAAGGGGCCTATTATGCAAACTATGTACTCTTTATTTCAGATTAAGGAGTGAATTGCAATAACATTTATTGCATAATGGCTCGCCGTGGGCTCGCATGTCCAACATGACCATCCACCGAGCTTCGCCTTGAAGCTCTGGTCTTCACGCATCCCTTCGTTCTCTCCGACGACCCATTGCACCTCCTTCGACCAAAGCTCCGCCTTCACGGTGGAGGAAGATCACCGACAACCTTTCTCTCTGCCACAGGCCTCACCTCACATCCTTTGCACTCCACGAACACGGGCACCATTTGTTCTGGCATCAACTAACCCTGCTGGAGCCCCTTCTTCATTAATCGGAGTCTTCACCGGAGCTGCTTCGAGTGCCATCGACTTCGGCTTCCAGACTGCCTCCGCGTCATCCAAGACCTCCAGACGCTCCGCCACGTCTCAATGATTGTTTGAGCCCTCCATGAGTCTCTAGCGTGTTTCATCGAGCACAGGGAAGGGCGATGGAGTCGGGACCATCTCGCCGGAGCCCCGCCAAGTCTGCCACAGGAGGCGGCGGATCGGAGAAGATGACACACAGTTGCCGTTGGATCACTTTGATCTAACGACCCCGATCGAGCCACGTCCCCATTCTCCGCCACCGTTGGATCAAGAGGATCCAACATCCAGACAGTCGCCACGTAGCCCCTCATCAGCAGCTCAAGCCTCTGTTGAATCAATCTCGATCTATTGACCAACGTCAGTTTACGTTACCATCTGCTTCGAGCTCCAGATACCATTGGATTCATCTTGATCTAACGGCCAGTAGCACGCCACGTCTCCATCTTTAGCAGCCGTTGGATCTCTCCTGATCTGACGGTCCAGCACACGCCACGTACGCCCTCCGAGCCTCTTCCCTGACCCTAGGCTCAGAGCAACCGAAGTAGACCCGAAGCAAAGTCTGATCCTCCAGAGCCTCCTGAGACTCCATACGAGCTTCCTATGCCTTCCGAGCCGAGCTCGTCACGTGTCCTGCATGTGAGGGTTGGGTAAATTTCATCGAGGCCCTTATAACTTTCAGAAATTATAAATCAGTCCCTACCAGGCACGTCACGTGAGGAGCACGTGCTCCAGTGGAAAAATTGCATCCATACCCCTAGCATTATAGGTATTTGCACTTTAGTCCCTGTATGCACGTTTTATTTTAAGCAATTTTAAATTCCTATTTTGCATTTTGGTCCTTGTGTTTACACACATATTTAGGTGTCCATTTCTCATTATTTTTAAATTCCCAAAATTGCATGTTGTAGTTTAACTTGCCCTTTACCTTTTGTGAAATGTGCCATATTTTTGTGAGCTGCAAAGAATTTAATATTATTTTCTTGGTGGAAATTGACATAATTTTCCCACTGTGTGCCTTTTATTCATTATTAAATTATTGGTTGCTCCAAAAATCACCATAAAATCACATTAGACTTAGTTTAAGTTGTTCTACAATGTGCCCAAAAATCATAGCATTTGCACGCATCACGAGGCCTGAATAAATCAAATAGTGATTTGACTAATTAATTTTTAATAGGTCTAATTTACATCAATTTTTAGGTTTATAAAATTTCCTAATTTCATCTCACATAGACCTATCTAGGATAAATTTTATATCTAAAAATAATGGCTTTGATATTTATTAAAATTGATTTTGCAAAAAACTACCCTGTATCCATATTAAATTCATCTTTAATTCAATTAGAGTCTAAATATTCCAAAAAAATGAAGTAGATTAGTCTCATCGCATATCATCTTCTGGCCGAGTTTCATTAATTTTAGACTTACTTTGACCATCTTTTGTAATTTAACTTAAAATTTGGCTTGAACTTGCATCGTGTTTTCTTTAATTGCATAAAAAAAGATCAAAAATATTCTTCTGGATCTCGAAATTAGCTGAAAATTTACCTAAGGAGACAGCTGCCTCCCTGAGTTCGACCTTGGGCTTGCCCAAGTAAAATAAATTCACTGCTCGCATTTAATTGAACATTGATCCGAGTGGTTATTGACGAAGTCTTGATTAACCGACTGCAACGAACGACAAACCTAATTTGCTTGATAATGTGGTTGAATTAACTGGGGCAGACGAGGGCACATCAACTACCCACCCCCACCACCACAGTCACATTTCCCACCATCACCCTCACCAAATGCTACATTGTTGGATTGCCCTCCCTTGGAACCCACTCTAAATTACGTGACCCGGTTAGTGGAGCAAATGCAGAAGAGGTTAAAGAATCTCACCGAACAGAATAAGATTCACATTGTTACTTCACCTTATGATATTATGGAGTCAAGAGAGGATATCCATCGGAGACCACCCTCATCAAAAATATACAAAAATGAGAAAAATATAAAATTTAAAAAGACAATAATGTGAGATACTTAACTGGGATAGATTATGAGGAGAGGGTACCTATGCCACCCACCTTTCCCACACATGCACACACCACAGTTCCCATCACCCTACCTATTAAGGATGACTTTGTACAACCTTCTAGTCACCCTTATGTACATGTTGATTCTGACTTCTTCACTAATGCGAAAGAAATAAAAGTTTTTAAAAATTATTATCTGAACCTGAAGTGGTTGCTACTATCCAGGCTATCATTGAAGCCCCACTTCATCAGGCCATGTACTTATCACTTGCACCCAAGAAAAGAAAGAAGAGACAATGTAGGACTGAGCGCGACATTCTGATCATGGCCATTGCCCACGCCATCACCCATAGTTTGCTCAAAAAGAAAAAGGACATTGGTACATCCTTCATTAGATGTGCCATTTTTGACCATCATTTTGATTATAGTCTTTTTGACAGCGACTCATCGATTAATATAATACCCTCCTCACGTCTCGAGATACTCAATCTTGGGCCTCTCAAGAAAACCAGGATGATTTGTCAATTTGTTGACCGATCAATAAAGAGGTTGAATGGTATTCTTGAAAACATTATCATTCGTATTGAGGGAATGATCTACACTGCTGACTTTATTGTGTTGCCCATGGAGACCTCCACCTTTGTGGAGCGCACTCCAATCATCCTAGGTCGGCCTTTACTCGCTACTATGAAGGCCGTTATTTTCCTCGCTACTTTGAAGGCCGTTATTGATTATGGTTCCAAAGAGATACACTTTCATTCATGCAACAAGAGCATTATGATTGAGACAATCACTACACCCACTACCACTCAGAAACCAATCCCCGATGAGAGTGTACCTTTGTCAGTCATCCTAGAGGACTATGACTTTGTTGATGAGATTAGAGATGTTTGCTACACCATGGACAATACCGATATATGAGAATTCCTCTTCTAGAAGGAAGACTCAGAAATCATAGACCTCTATGTTCAATCTTCTTGTATTTGGACATGTGTTGATGAGATTTACAACATTTACAATATAGATACCTTATCGCGGTAGGGAGCTATATGAGAGAGTTCCAAGGCTTGACCTGACCTTACTGCTTCTATTGATGAGTTTGTGCCTTTTCATTTTGATACCACTAAGTATATTCACCACATCGATCTTGATCGGGCTTTGTTAGCTGTTAACCCTGATATCGACTTGCACCTTGTAAGATCCATTACTCAGCAATCATGCAAGAAGATGAAATTTCTACCTTCTTGAACACTGTCTATTCTCATAGTCTTGTATATATTCCTTTTATTTCTTTCATTCCATCTCTCGTTTCTCCCATCCACCTCGATCCGTGTGTTTGCCTTGCTTAGGATGTGCTTTATCATAAGTGTAGGGAGGTTGATAAGACGAGTGTTCTCTCTTCATTTCGTTTCATCACTCATGTTGTTGCTTATACTCAGGGATATCTTACCCTAAGTATAGCGGGAGTGATGTGTTCATTCTCTCATTTTCATGTTTTCTTTTCGTCTTCTGTCCAGTCGCTTGTCTCCTCACTTGTTGATATCATGTTTTATACTTAGGGATCTTTTATCCTAAGTATAGGGGGAGACAGATCATACCATTGATTTTGTACATTCTGATCCTTAATTATGCCCATCTTCATTTTGTGTACAATCTGCTATACTTAGGATTAGTTGATCCTAAGTATGGGGGGGGGGTGGGCAATCTATTTCTCATTCTTTGATTTATTCGGTGTACCACAATATTTATATACTTAGCAGGAGTTATTTCTTCCTTTATTTCTCTTCGATCACTATGAGGACATAGTTCGCGCTAAGTATAGGGGTCGTATATACATTATATATGCTTTATTCATAACTTTTACTCTCATTTTTTCAATAATATGGCCAATATACTATAGTAGGTAAGGGTATACAATAAATCAACTGTAAAGAATACACGAAAAATATGTGAAGGATTTTGAAAAAAATCCTCAAGTGCATCAGGAAAGCATGGGAATCACATATTGAGCGACTAATCGAACTAGTAGCTCAGTGCAATGGGATTTTAAAAAAAAAATTAAATGATGAAACCACATGATCCATGAACCATTCATAGATCGTTTCATCTAAACCACATTTTAGGTAAAGGAATACCTCTTGTAGCGTAGTTGTAATCGATTCTTTAAGAAAAGAGACCTCCGGTCTCAAGTCCGACCCGACGGTAGAGATGCTTGCGAGCGCAGAGATGAATCGCACGCTTCTCACAATCCGAGTTGTTGATCCAAGAAATAGATCTCCTGATCTCGTCTCACGAGATCAAATGCCTTCTTCATGAACTTGATGCACGAAAGGAGATGGAGATCCATAAACGGTCGAGGTGATGGTATAACGACGATGCAGCAATGAAAGCAACCTTCTCTCTAAGGTAAGAGTGGATGGCCAATGAAGAGGAAGAGAGAGTTGGAATGAGAGAGAGAGAGAGAGAGAAATTTGTTGTTCAACAACATCTTCTTAGAAGGGCAAGGGTGCTTCTTCTTATATAGTATTTTGGGAGTACATAGATCTCAATCCACGGACTACACAAATCCAATGGTTTAGGTTGGTTTGTGTTTGTTTCAATGGCCATGAATTTGTTGCAAAAACACAACAACAGTTAATTTAATTTAATTAAATATATACTGAATTATAAATACAATTTAATTTCAACTAAATAAATTTTGCATGGAGATAATTTAAAAGAGATAAACCTCTTTCTTAATGGGACTTGGTGGCCTTCCACCTCCTCCCACTAAGGTGGCTATTTATCTCTAATTAATTTGCAACAACTATTTGATGCTAATTTATTCGCATAAATAATTCATAAATATGTTGTAAATATTGCAAGCGTGCCATTAAAAAAGTGTGAATCATATTCAGAACCAAAAATAAAATGTAAATTACATTTTCAATTAATTGTTCAATGTGAATTCAATTCACATCAATACTTAATTAACAAATGCAAATTACAATTGTCTCTCTTTAATATATTATAAATCATATTTATATATCTCTATCCTTGATAATTAAATCACATTTATTTATCTAAGATCTCAATTCTCATGCATTCAAATAATATGCATCTTATCAATATTATTTATGATAATTAAATCACATTTAATTATCCATTTCTCAATGCTTGGATATATTAACAATGGAATTATTCTTGAACTCTTTTAAGAATAATGCGCTTTCTCCGTGGATACTTGAAGATAAGGACAAGGTGATTATACGTTCCACGTATAGTTACTTGGATGTTGAGATCATATCTTCAACATCCAAGTAACTATAGGTGGTCTTTTAAGAATAATGCGCTTTCTCTGTGGATACTTGGAGATAAGGACAATGCGATTATATGTTCCACGTATAGTTACTTAGAATTGAGATCACATCTCAAATCTAGATCTACGGACCTCCCACAGATGATTGATTAAATCAAAGCTGTAGATCTATTCTCCTAATTGCATCTGATGCTCATTCAGATCAATGTCCAACATTTAAACTGAGATTAGATTACTTATCTACTGAGAGGAGTCACTAAAATCCATATCTGTTTCATCACTCCCTTGGTATGGAAGTGTTATGGTTATACAATCGTTTATGATTACATCACCCTCAGGTATTCCTAATACCTGTACGTCCTGCGTACTGGAATACCTATATTAAACCCGAAGTTTTAGATCTATTTATATTGTATCCTTAGGATTAAATCATTAAGTTTCTTATTCGATGATTGAGAGTTGGTATTGATCATATACTTTCCAAAATCATATATCATACCTTGGTATCGATCATATACTTTCTAAAAGTCTATATCAAACCTAAAAATTTAGTCAAGCTACCAAAGCAAGAAGATCGTGCACAGCATTGATTCCCAATATCTCATGAGTGAGCTCATGTCTTCCGGTTCTGTAAATGAACCTGCATGATCCCTTTGAGCGATCGTATTAATCATATGACCTTGTATGCACACCAACGTGCCGGTGTATAGATCTTGATTAAGCCATCAACCTATCGATCTGCCAAATGGACATATTCTAACATATACTAGCACATTTGTTTCTGGTAAGAGGAAGCATGACTATATCATGACATCATACGACATAGGTCTTTGGTTGTCTCGATCTTGTTCAGTCAACTCTTTAACCTAACTTATCTAACACCTCCGAATCTCCATTCCTATATAGAGGACCTACATTAAGAGGTCGGTCAGATATCAACCTTTAGATAAAGGATTGCCATCTCCTTCTCAGGCTGGAGATGCTCTCTTAATAATCATTTGACGGTGCTTGACGAGTCCTCAATCTAACTCTTTAGATATTCATCCAAGCACCAGCCTTTATGAATCATTAATTGAATCAATAACTGTATGATCATCAAGATGGTCATGGTACACAACTCTAATTATACTAAGGGACCTATTATGCAAATTACTTATTCTTTATTTCAAATCAGGGAATGATATTTGCATTAAAATTTATTGCATAATGGCTCGCTGTGGGCTCGCATGTTGAACAATCTCCCACTAGCCCAAAGAGCTATTAATGGGCTAATCTTTAAACCCACACTCATGTGATAATCATAGGCTATTGATAAAAATATTTAGGTAAGCTGATCAATCACTTTGTTCTTGAGAGACTACGCCAAGTCCTTTTACGGTACCCACACTCATGTGATAATCATAGACTATTTATAAAAATATCTAGGTAAGTTGATCAGTTACTCTATTCCCGAGAGACTATGCCAAGTCCTTTTACGGTACTTGCATATCCCTTAGTAACATTGCTCGCATCCAATACTAATGTTGCATCTTATGCAATCAAACTTAATCTTGTTAATTATGTCTTTAAAACTACAAATCAATAATCGTTATAACGTGTATGTAATTTCTATTATCCTTATAAGAATGCTCTTATTCCCAGAGATCTCAGTCTTCAACACTACAAATCAACAATGGTTATAACATGTATGTAATTTCTATTATCCTTATAAGAATGCTCTTATTCGCAGAGATCTCTATCTTCTAAGACTAAGACCCTGTCTTAAATCTTATAAGGCGTCTGTAGTTAAGACCTTTTAGATCACTATCTATGAAGTCTTAAGTTCTTGAAGATATTTTTATTACCGCAATTAAGTTTTTTATCTCCATAGTAGGATTGGTAACAGTTTACTTCTCCCATTGCATGGTAAACATCTAACTTTTGTATGCATCTAGCATACACTAAGCTTCTCGTAACTGATGCACAAGGGAAAGCAATTTTAGCATTCATTTCCTCAACTCCTTGAGGTGCTATCCCTTTAGATAGGTTAGTACCATATCTTAAGGGAAAGAAGCCTTTCTTGGAATTTCCCAGAAAATGGAACATGTCCAATGTATACCACTAATGTGGTGGTTCCAATACCATCTTTTCTTTGCTTCTGAACAACTTCAGAACTAAGATCTAAGAGGTATCCATGAGATCATATCTCAAGGTATGGAATAGCCAGACTATAAAACACTTAATATTATCCTTATATCATTCCATATGATTTAGGATATCATCTACATTTAGCATGACGAACACAATGGCACTCCAACTAAGCTTCACATTGTTCATCAAGATTCTATCTAAAATCATAACATTTATAATTTCATCAAATCTAATGTTCCAACTACAAGAAGCTTATTTGCTTCCATAGATGGAGTTCCTTTAGCTTGCACATTTTGCCTTCCTCAACTATGAAGCCCTGGGGATATTTCATATTAATATCCTCAGAGAGGTATTCATAGAGGAATGCATTATTGACTTACATCTTGTAGATGTCAAAGTCAAGTTGTGTATATATAGTTAGCAATATTCTGATGAGGTTAAGCACAACCACTGAAGAGCATGTCTCATCGTAAGAAATGTCTTCTCATCGTGTGTATCTTGTGGATACGAGTCGTTCCTTAAATGAAGTACCTTCTCATCAGGTTGCCTCTTTTTCTTGAAGATCCATTTATAACTTAGTGTGTCTTACCCATATAGGTGGATCTTTGAGGGTCCATATAAAACACTTGTATATGAAGTCTATTTTACACTTTATTGCTAACCTCCATCTTTCCATGTCATGATCTACAGAAACTTCATCATATGAAGTTCGATCATTTGTTAGACTTAACTGACACATGGAATCCATCCTCAAACTCATTTGAAGAGGTATGGGTGTTTTATCTTTAATTGTCCTTTTAGTTTCTGATTTCAGGAGTCTCATTATCTTCTCAAGATTAAATAAATTCCTTCACTTCATTTTCATCTTTATTCACAAGAAAGTCATCCTCTAAGAATCACATTCTCAGATATGAAATCTTTTAAGAATCTCAAGGTCATAAAGTAGGTATCCAATACCATCCTTTATTTTCCTAATGAAGCAACACTCTATGCTGCTAGATTCTAGTTACTTGCATACATGACAAAGTTATGGACCAAGCAACCCAAAATCCCCAAGTATCCAATACAAGGCTAGGTTCTAAACCATAGCTTATGAGGGTTTTCAGGTTTAGATTTGCATGGAGTCCTATTAAGGATATATTGTAGTCTCTAGTACACATATGCCTAGAAACTAATAAGTAATTATGCTAAAAAATAATCATTGATTAAATTATGTCACACATGACCCATTTACATCTCCCTATAAATCTATTGAGCTAAGGGTATCCGGAGGAGTGAGATAGGAATGATATTCATATCTTTATAAGGTATTCCATGAATTCATCTAATAGGTACTTGCTACATCAGTTTGATCAAATTCATTTCATCTTCCTTCAAACTTCGGTTCTAAACCAAAATTATGAAATCTTTGAACATTTCAAAGGTTTCTAAGGTGAAGGGAAGAATTATCATATCACAAAATCATCATTAGATATCACATATCATTAATGTTTTTCATGATATAGATGATCCACATACATCAATATGTATGAGATCATTGAATACCTTGGCATCTAACACCATTCCCAAAGAAGGGTACATTGAACATTTTTTACTTTGAATACAATATTCACAAATAAGTAAGATTTGAAATTTCAAACATTCTAAAGTTTCATCTCTTACTAGTCTATTGATCTCATCAGCAGACTTATGTCCAAGGTTTGATGCTAGATCATTGTCAAATGATCTTTATCCCCTTATTGATCTTTAAAGGTTTAATTTTCAATACTAGAAATGTTAATGAACCATTCATTAATTTTCTAATTTGGTAGAGTCCCCCAGATGTCAAATTACTATCTAAAATATATCCATTATAACTCTTTACGATAGGTCTATTCTAGAATTCATGTTTATTTCAAACATTTAAAAATAAACACTCTAATATCTAGGTCATAGAGACATTCTCTAAGACTAAGGGCTCCCACTGGAAATGTGAAGTCTATCTATCCAATAGAGATTGTTGCAACAATTGCATCAATATCCATGTGGATGAATATTAAACCTTAAGATCAAATTTTCAAGTATTCTAAAACATATACAATGTTTTGCAAGTGTTTTTAGAAAAAAAGAAACAATTATTAGAGAGTGATCTTATCTAATAAGAAAGTCTATTTCAATGACGATATGTAGATATAGATTATACCGATGCACTATCTGGGTCCTTCTCTAAGGATCCAATATAGTATAGATAGTTACACTATCAATACATCAACTTATTGTAGTATCGACATTCATCCAACTCTTTGGATGTCATACAAAAGTACAATCAACTCTTTGACTTTCCTTCTTGCTAGGGTCAGACCTACGCTTCCACTATGCTCCCTTCATCTATAAATAACCATTGCCTAAGATAAAGGATATCTTATATTGAAGATGTCCAAAAGGGACTTTAATATAAGAGTACTTCAACATTTATAAATGCTTCATCCAATTCATACAACATAAATATTATGAAGCTTCATGAATGATTAGAGTATAGATAGTAGAATGATGATACTCATCATATCTACATTCATATTAATTATGAAAAACTTTGGTTCTGGTAGGTATTCAAACATTTTGAGTACATAATCTTTTATCGAGCCACCGTTCTGCATAATGCAGTGAACCTGTCATTCATGATTAAATGTCGAGAACACATATATATGCCAAAAACATCTTCTTAGATTTTATAAGGAATATTTGAAAATTACAATCATCATCGACATGATACTTCCAAAGCACACTCGATGAAAGATCAAGACTATAAAGACATACAAACCCTGGGGTTGTAGTCCTATTGTCTATTTAATTGTCATTCCTCATTATTATGAGAAAACTTACACATTGCGACCACAAACATTATGTGTACAACTAGAAGTACAATATCTTGATCATGGATCCAATCCATGATGTACTATTTATTATTGAGTATAGTTTTGAGCGGATTTAATGAGGATTATCTGAAATAAGAAATTTGCATAAATAAATATATATACAAACATATTTTACTTTAATTTAGAATTTTTTATATCAAAGTTGTCTTTCTTTGTCAACAATAAAAGTTCATATGTGTGTATGTAAGAAAGGGTATATATATCAATATATGTATGTATAAAAAATAATATGTACAATATAAGTAGTATATAATGTAAAATATGTAATAAATAAACAAAAAACAAAAAATACCTAAAGAGTAATCCTTTTTATTTTTTAAGATTTTAAAATATATTTAAATTAATAAAATTTAATACTAATATAAATTATAAATAATATACATGCTATATAGGATATACTATATTTAAAAATAGATAAAAATAATTAAAAAGGTAAAAATAAAATCTTTTTGTCTTTTCCAAATATTTCTCTATTTTATGGATTTTTAGGGGATATATACAATTTTTTGTATTTTTAAATCACAAATATAATGAAATAGGAACTATTTATATAGGAAGAATTATTTAGGGTTTAAAAATAGGAAATGGTCTCAAAATTTATCAAAATCATTTTTAATATATAGATAAAATAGATATAAAAATATGAAATAGAAACAAATATTTTTGGGTTTTTTGGGAATATTTTATGAATTTTTAGAGTTAGCAATGGCTTGTTAATTTTAAGAGATTCTTTTGATATTTTTTTTATTTTTGGTATGGAGTTGTAAAATAGGGTTATAAATAGTAGGTACTTTTTTAAAAAGTTTTATATTTTTTAAGTAAAACAGTGAATAAAATAGCTCCAAATGATTTTTAATAATAGATAAATGTATTCAAAATGGCAAATAAAAATAGTAGCATGAACATCATCCAATCATGCACAACAACTGATTTTTCACAATTTTTGGAGTACATGAGATATTTTTAATATAAATAAATGCACAAATAAAATTAATTCAGATTGGTAGGGGCATATTTGTAAATAAAATTTAAGGTAGGGGCTACCATGCAAAAAAACTAGAAATTTTGAACTAAAATTCGAATTTTTAATATTAAAGCGTAATTACAATAACCATAGGGTATATATGCGAAATGCCCAATTTTTGTGGGGGACCACGTGGATTGAGCTGGCAAGGACCTAAAAGCAATATCAAAATAGTATGAGGGACTTCTTTCAATTTTTACAGAAAATATTAAACTAGTTTATATAATTACATGATTAAGAAAGAATAAAATAAAGGGCGGGGGTATTTAAGCAATTACCTCCAAAAAGGCGTGCCATCTGATTGCGCTAATGAAGTCACTTGGTTGAGTGGTGCCTTCTCGCTGTGCGATGACGCTTTGTCGTGGACTACTAGGATTTGATCCTTGGAAGAGGATCCAACTGTTGCTGGAGCTTACATCCTACGACACCTGCACCTATTGGACCATTATTCTTGATCGAACATCAGATGGTAGACCAGGAAGAATCGAAGAAGAACTTGCCGTTGACAAGTTTGGATCTGATGAAGCACGAGTTTATTGGCACCTAGAGTCCAGCTGAATGCCTTCTTACACTCGTGCCACTATTCTGCGCCTCCCAGAGACCTCAGATGTGCCCAATAGCTACTGATCGGGCTTTGGAGCTTGAGGGTTCAGACGAAGACCAAGGTGGTTGTTCTTGGTTCGATTTTCCCTCAGATGGGCTATTCAAGATCGAGAAATACGATAGAAAGAATGGAAACACGATGGCTGATTGTCCTAGCTTTTATTGGTGAAGTTCGGATGGGAAAATGGAGGAGATGGCGAAGTTGGCGAAAGGTTGGGGAATTGGACTAAGATCTCCAGATATAAGGTCGATATGGGTGACCGGTGAGGGGGATAGATGGAGAAATGGAGGGGCAAGGTATTGAGGTGACTGGATGGGGCGGAATTGAGGTGTAATAGTGGTACACGATGGCCGCAGGTCTAAGCTCCGATGAAATCAAATCGATGTAGTTTTACATTAACATAAGAAATAAAAATGTCAAAAATATGCAGAATTGAAAAATAATAATTAAAATTACCTAAAGATCGATGAAAAAGGTCTCGATCCGTCCTAGGACAATCACACCTCTAACTTCCTCCGTCACCATCCTTATATCTGCACCCCTCTTTGCCATTTTGCATTTGGTTCCCCTTTTGATTTGATCCTAGCCCCTTAGAGCACCCTCATGGTGACGCCGTCGGTCATAGGAGCGACAAAGATCGTGGAGGATCAGGTTGTACGTAGATTGAAGGGCTCGAGGAAGAAGGGACATAGTGGAAGCGTGAAAATGGGGAGAACATCGACCGACTCTTGACTCTGACATAGGTCAGAGGGGGACTGTACAGTTGACCGAGGTCAACAAAGGGAGCTCTCTAGTTGGTCCCCGTAGACCAACTAGAGAATTCTAGGGTAAAAAATGTTTATAAAATTAATAAAAATTAATTAATTAATTAATTAATATTATTAAAATATGAAAAATGTTTGTAATTTAATGTAGTATTTTTTTCATATTTTTATTTATTTTAATGAGCCTTTTTATTACAAGTTATTATTTACATGTAAAATACATGTATGAATACCTATATGTAGGTATTTCATTTTCATTTTGTATTTATATTTTACTATTTTATGCAATTATTTTATATATTTTTGATTTATTTTTATACATATTTAAATATTTTTATTGTATTTTTTTCGAATCTGCTATACACTTAATTAATTATGAATATATAAAATATAAGTATATACATGTATATTTTACCTATGTACTGAAACATATTATTTATTTTGATTTTATTTTGATGGTTTTTATTTTATTTTAATTATGCCTATATGTTTTAAATAATTTTATAGAATTTTATGAGAAAAAAGAATTTGAAAAATGCAAAGAATTAATATATTGAATAAAATATAAATGTATTTTGCACAACAGGGGCCTAAAATCTAACTTTTTCATCTTAACTCTAAATTAGATGAAACCACTCCGTTAAATACCTTATTAAAAGTTATACACAGTTAGTGATTTTGGTCCATTTTGATGCCATATGGAGAAGATACATGTCTCCGAAGCATTTATTTTGACATTTTATTTTGTGTCTCAGGCACATTGTGCATTATTTTTCTCTGAACTCAATGTTGTATTTTTCTATGTATTTTTATCTACAATATTCATGTACAAAATTTACTGATTTGAGGTGTAAATAATAAAGAATAAAATAGGTTCCAAAAACTAATTATAGATGAATTAAAAGATAGAGTTTTTTAGGTCTTTTCTATACAATTTAGCTACCCTATCTCCCCCAACTTTATTCCTTGTTGACCAAGTTATCATGATGATTGTGTCTTGGGATCTAGGGTCACTCAACACCTATGAGGTCTCCTTTCTTTTTCTTTTCTTCCTTTATTCTTTTATTTTGGAATTAAATACAATAAATATACAATATTTTATATAGTATTTTGTACAAACTATCAAGTGTTTATTTTGGTAAATTAATAATATATACAAGCATTTAGCTAGAGATTCCATGCCAAAATGAAAGAATAAAAGTGATGAAATGGAGATTCATCACCCCGATATACTTGCCTCTGCTAGTCCTTAAAAAACACTCAGTCTTATAAGTACAGAAAAGAAAATAAAAAAATAAAAAGAAAGGACTTCGATTCATTATAACTTTTAAACTTGTCTTCATAATATCAAAGTTTGGAGCTCAGTGGGTCCTTTGGATTGTTAGTTTGCTCAGAACCTTATTAAGAATAGGAATTGATACTCAACAACCTCTGAAAATCACCAAACTATACGCAAGTCTCCTCAAAATCCAGGTCAGAAGAAGACGATGTCATACACAATCCCTTGTGATTTTGAGTTTATCTTGTACGGTGTGTGTGGTATATAGCTCCTCTCGACTGAAGTGGTAAAACTCAGTCTTCTCCAACATGGTGACTCTAATTCCCCACTCCAATAACTCTTTCCTCGAGAAGCGGGGTATTCCCTTCTAAGTTCAAGTACAATCAGCTCAATAAGAGTAGGAAGAGAAGAGAATGGATGGTAGCCAATGTAGCTACCTATTCTAAGATGCTTGACCATTGTAGCCAAGTCATCTGGTTGGGCTCACATACATATTTGACTTTGAAGCTCAAGCTTGAGTATTCACTATATACATAGTGCAACAGGAATCGATTTTTCTTTGATTTTTGCCCTTCTGTTATTTTTGGAGTTTTTGATTTTTTCCATTTTTTTAATACTATATACAATAAAATTTGCATATCTTGAGCTAGTAGACTATCCCTCTTTTACAACATTATTGCAACTCACAACTTATGTCATCAAACCCCATGGATACTGGATCAGGTTAGGGTACAATAGCTACATATATGCGACTTCTGATGTTTCCATTGGCTTGTGTCTCATGCTGACAAATCCAACCCTCTACCACTTCAACTGAGTTGAGCAGAGTGTAAGGTGTAGATGTGCAAGTTAGGTCACTATCAACAAGAGTTGTGTGTGTGCTCCGAAATATTCTACTTAGGCAGTCAAGACGACACCGAACTAAGTCTTGTGGTCTCAAAGAATTAAGTCTAGTAAACGTGAAGCATCTTATTTCTAGTCCCCTTAAGGTTCCCGTGATTAAGTGGATTAAGGTCCAACCAAGCTCCATTCTTCAGATTTTATTTAGAATTTGTTCAATTGTCATTCTCAATCCAAAAAATACGAATGCTATGCACAATGTTGAAAATAATTTTCTGATGCAATTTTCTATTTTTGAAAATTTTGTGGGTATTTGAAAGGTTTTGCAAAATTTTATGCAACTTTGAAAACATTTTGCATTTTTTTTAAGATTTTTTGTTTTCCCAAATTTTCTATGATTTTTCATAGACACAAGAGTTTTGACAAATAATTATGTGCAGATATTTACAGGGGAGTGCATTTGTTATTTACAAGAAATTAGGCGTAGAATCTACACAAGGTGTTTACAAGTTTTATGTACAAAGTTTGTAAGGATTTTCAAAACAATTTGAAAACATTTTGAAAATTTGACAGATAATTTTTGCAATCATTTACAAAACTTGAAAATCATTTTGCAAAGATTTTTCTAATAGTAGGTACAGATTTTTCAAACTCTTTTTACAACCATTTTCCAAATCATTTGCAAATAGTTTTTAAAACATTTTATTCAAATAAGGAAAAAGAAATTTTCACAAACCAAAACATTTTAGAAAAACTGAAAACATTTTACAAAATATTTTCCAAATAGTTTTAAAAAAAAGTCCAAGAGACTTTCCAACCATTTTTTCAAACATTTTGCGAAACACTTATACCAGATTTATTAATAAGTTTATACAAAGAATTGAATGCATGTTTTAATTTTTATTAATTAGGCATATTATTAAAAATATGCAAGTAGTTATGGCTAAAATAAATACAACGTATATATGACCCCCACACTTAGCTTAATCTATGTCTTCATAGATCATAGAGAAAGAGAGAAGCCATAAGTTGTACTGAGTATAGAAGAGCATGTACTATAACGATAGAAGAATAATGAAAGAATGAAGAATAAGAGGTCGACCGTCCCCCTATACTTAGGATCAATTAGTCCTAAGTGTAGCAATATGTATTCTACATGCAGGAAGGGTCGAAGGTGGGAATGAACAGATCACAACTCAGTCTGTCTTCCCCTATACGGAGGGTAAGATATCCCTAAGTAGAGATAACAATATCAACAAGACAGGAGACTGTTGAGGGGACAAAAAATGATAAAAAGAACAAATACATTGGGTGAATGTACTCATCACTCCCGATATACTTAAGGTAAAAGATCCCTAAGTATAGGCAACGACAAGAGTGATGAAATGGAACGAAGAAAGAACACTCGACTCATCCATCCTCCCTATACTTATGATAAAGTACGTCCTAGGAAAGGCAAACACATGGTATGAGGTGGTTGAGTGGAACGGTAGATGGAAATAAAGTAAACAAAAGCAGATATACAAAGTGGAGGCTATACATAGATCAATAAGGTAGAAAGTGTACCTTCTTACGTGACCGCGGAGGAATGGATCTAACAAGGTGCAAGTTGATATCAGGGTCATCATCTGACTCAAACTGATCAGAATAGACATGGTATAAATCCGCAACAATCTTAAAACAAAAAGGCACAACCTAGTCGGTGGAAGTAGTGTTGTCAGGTTCAGCATGGGAAGTGTCTTGAATCTTAAAATGAAATGGCATGAACTCATATATGGAAGTAGTTAGGTCAAGTTCGTCATGTGAAGTCTCTCCTAAGTCTGTCATCCGCACTAAGGTGTCCATGTTGTAAATACAATAGATGTTGTCAACACATCGCCACACCCATGAAGAACGAACTCCAAGGTCTATGCTTTTCGAGTCTTACTCCCTGAAGAGGAATTCTCAAGTCTCAGTATCATCCATAATAAGGAAAGACTCTTTGATATCAATAGATAGGTCATAATCCTAGAGATCGGCTAAAATGGGTACACTCTCATCATATGCAGGTCTCTGGTCCATGGTAGGTGCAGTGATCAAGATGCGCTCGTTGTCAAAATGAAAGCATACCACTACGGATCAATAATTAATAATGGCACTAACCATGGAGATAAAGGGTCATCCTAGGATGATTGAAGTGAAGGATATGGTAAGATCCTTAAGCGCATCACGGAAGTGTGAGGATCATATCATATATGATCAGGAGTGACTAGTCGCACTAGTTGCTCGAGGCAACAGAATTTTAAAAATTTTCATGCGTTGAAACCACATGATCCAAGAACACTTCTCATATTATTTCATCTGAACCACAAATAATTATTAGGTTTACCTCTTAAAGTGTGGTTGCGATCGAGTCTCTAAACGATGAGACCTCCTGTCTCAAGTCCGATCCTACAGAGGAGACGCTTGCGAGCACGTTGATGAAACACATGCTCCTCGCAATCCATGTTGATGATCCAAGCGACGAATCCCCAGATCTCATCACACAAGATATGACGTCTTCTTCACGAGCAAGGCGCACCGAAGGAGATAGAGATCCACGAGCAAATAATCAGGCAACATAATGACGACGCTGCGGCAATGGTGTCTCTCTCTAGGGCTCCATTGTGTACGGCCATAATGAGAGAGAGAGAGAGGTCATGTAGAGAATGAGAGAGAGAGCATATGTTATTCCGCTATTGTTGTCATGCTTGTAACTTTGAAGAGCAAGGGGTTTCTCTTCTCATATAGTATTTTGGGGGTCCATGGATCCCAATCCATGTTCATACAAATCCAATGGACGAGATTGATTTGTGCTTCTTTTAATGGTCAAGATTTTGTTGAAAAAGTACAACAATAATTAATTTAATTTAGATTAAATATATTTTGAAAAATCTATACAAATTAATCCTAAATTAAATCATCCAATGGACGAGATTGATTTGTGTTTCTTTCAATGGTCAAGATTTTGTTGAAAAAGTTCAACAATAATTAATTTAATTTAGATTAAATATAATTTGAAAAATCTATACAAATTAATCCTAAATTAAATCAATCAAGCATGGTGATTATGGAATGAAGATTGCCTCCTTCTATAATACGGGAGTTGGTGGTAATCTCATGTAATCTCATGAGATTACATTATTCCATGAAAATCTCCAAGATTTACAACAACACTTGTTGTAAATTGTTCTATACAAATAAATCATAATTATTTTGTGAATATTGCAATCTTGCCATTGGAAAATTATTAATCACATTCACAACCTAAAATAAAATGTAAATTACATTTTCAATTAATTATCCAATGTGAATCCAATTCACGTAAACATTTAATTAACACTAGTAAGTTATAAATAGCTCGCTCCTATATATTATAAATCATATTTATAATATATATGATTGATATGGATAGTACTATCCACGTTATTCATATTCGTGATAATTAAATAGCATTTAATCATCTTGGACCTCTATTCTCATGTGCCCAAATAATATGAATCACATTCACATTATTTAAATCGTTAATAATCAAATCACATATAATTATCTTAGATAACTCTTCATATAATATGAATCAAATTCATATTATTCATGATAATTAAATCATATTTAGTTTTCCATTTTCTCGATGATATGATCGATATATCAACAATGAAATTATCCATGAACTCTTTCAAGGATAATGCACTTTCTCCGCGAATATTTGGAGATAAGGACATGGCGATTGAATTGTTCCACGTACAGTGACTTTATATTGATATCAAATCTCAAATCCAAATCTTGCGGACCTCTCATAGATGCTTGATTAAATTAAGACTGCAAATCTAATCTTCTCATTGCATCTGAATCACATTCAGATCAATGTCCAACATTTTGGACCAAGATCAGATCACTTCTCTACTGAGAGGAGTCACTAAAATCCAGACCCATTTCATCACTCCCTAGAAATGGAAGCATCATAATTATACAATCGTTTATATTCAAATCACCCTCAGGTATTCCTAATTCCTGTGCATCCTGCATACTGGAAGACCCAGAATAAACCCAAAGTATTAAATCAATTTTACAATGTCTATTTAAGGGATTTATCATTAAGTTTCTCATTTGACTATTGGGAGTTGGTATCGATTATATACTTTCCAACAGCATATATCATACCCAGGTATTGATCATACACTTTAAAAGCATATATAAAACCTACAAATTCAGTAAATCTTCCAAAGCGAGATGATTGTGCATGGAATTTGATCTTCCTAATATCTCATGAGTGAACTCATGTCTTCTAGTTCAGTAAATGAACCTGTATGATCCCTTTGAGAGATCGAATTACTCATATGTCCTTGTATGCACACCAACGCATCGGTCTACAGACTTTGATTAGGTCATCAACCTATTGGTCTGCCAAATGTACATACATAGGCATATAGTAATACATTTATCTCCGGCCAGAGGATGCGTGCCTATATCATGACAACATACAACATAGGACTTTGGTTATCTCGATCTCGTTAAGTCAACTCTTTGACCTAACTGATCTGACACCTCCGAATCTCTATTCCTATGCAGAGGACATGCATCAAAGGTCAGTTAGATATAAGCCTTTAGAGAAAGGATTGCCATCTCCTTCTCATGCTTGAGATCCTCTCTTAATAATCATTTGATGGTGCTTGATGAGTCCTCAATCTAACTCGTTAGATATTCATCCAAGCACCAGCCTCTATGATTCAATAATTGAATAAATAACTGTATGATCATTAATATGGCCATGGTACATAACCCTAATTGTACTAAGGGTCCTATTATGCAAATCAATTATTACGCATTTCATATCAGGAGATGATATTTGCAATAGCGATTATTGCATAATGGCTCGCTGTGGACTCGCATGTCCAACAATCTCCCACTAACCCAAAGAGCCATTAATGGGCTAATCATTTAAAACCACAGTCATGTGACAAACATCGGCTATTTAGAAAAATAGCTAGGAAAGCTGATCACTCACTCTGTTCCCGAGAGACTACGCTAAGTCCTTTTACGACATTTGCATATCTCCTAGTAACAGTGCTCACATCCAATGTGAATGTTGCATATTATGCAATCAATACTCACTATTGTTAGTTACAATGTCCTTGACACTATAGCTCAATAATTATTATAACCACTATATAATTTCTATTATCCTTATCAGAATACCCTTATTCTCGGAGATCTCTATCTCCTATGGTATCTACAGTTAAGACCTTTTTGGATCTCTATCCATAAAGTCTTAAGATCTCGAAGATAAGACTTAGATATCACTATCTCTAAAGTCTTGCCATCTTTGAAGATATAGTTATTTCTGCAACAAAGTATTTTATCTCTATAGTGGGATTAGTAATAGTTTACTACTCCCATTGCATGGTTGACATCTGGCTTTCCTACACATTCAGCATACACGCGGCTTTTCATAACTGATGCACAAGGGCAAGCAGTTTTAGCATTCACTTCCAAAACTCCTTGAGGTACTATCCCTTTAGATAGGTCAGTACCATATCTTGAGGTATAGAAGCCTTTCTTGGAATTTTCCAAAAAATGGAATATGTCCGTGGTGTAGTACTAATGTGACGCTCCCAATACCCTCTACTCTTTGTTTCTTAACAACTTTAGAACTAAGATCTAAGAGGTATCCTTGAGATCATATCTCAAGGTATGGAACAACCAGATTATAAAACACTTATTATTATCATCCTTAAATCATTCCAAATGATTAGGATATCATCTACATTTATCACGATGAACACAATGGCACTCCCACTAAGCTTCACATGGTTCATCCGGATTCTATCTGAAATCGTAATCTTTATAATTTCATCAAATCTGATGTTTCAACTACAAGAAGCTTATTTGAGTCCAAAGATGGAGTTTCTTACGTGCGTGCACCTTGCTTTTCTCAATCATGAAGCCCTGGGGATTCTTCATATGAATATCCTCGGAGAGGTATTCATAGAAGAATGCAATCTTGACTTCCATCTTGAAGATGTCATAGTCAAGTTGTGTTTCTATCATTAGCAATGTTCCGATGGGTTAACGCAAGGTCATTGGAGAGCACGTCTCATCGCAAGCGATGTCTTCTCTTTGGTGTGTAGTTCATGGCTACAAGCCTTTCTTCGAAGTTCTCTACCTTCTCATGAGGTTCCCTCTTTCTCTTGAGGATCTATTTACACCTTAACGGGTCTTACCCATATAGGTTGATCCTCGAGGGTCCATACACAACACTTGTATTTGATGTCTACTTTAGACTTTATTGCTAACATCCATCTTTCCATGTCATGATCCTTATAAGCTTCATCACATGATGTTAGATCATTATCAAACTTAACTGACACATGGAATACATCCTCAAACTTATTTGAAGAGGTATTAGTGTTTCATCTTTAATTGTGCTTTTAGTTTCCAATTTTAGGAGCCTCATTGTCTTCTCAAAATTAAATGAGTCCCTTTACTTCATTTTCATCTTTATTCTCAAGAGTCTCATCCTCTAAGAATCACATTCTTAGATATGAAATCTTTTAAGAATCTCAAGGTCATAAAGACGGTATCCAATACCATCCTTTATTTTCCTAATGAAGTAGCACTTTCTGGTGCTAGATTCCAGCTTACTTGCATGGAACCTAATTAAGGTTATATGTTGTAGTCTCTACGACATATATACCTTGGAAACTAAGAGGTAACTATGCTAATATTCATCATTGATCAAATCATGTCACACATGATCCAATTGTATCTATTTGCAATTCTATTTAGTTTATGTACATCAGGAGGAGTGAGATAAGAATGCTATTCATATCTCCATAAGGTATTCTTCGAGTTCATCTATTAGGTACAACCTACCTAGGTTAGATGAAATTCATTTCAACTTCTTTCAAACTATGGTTGTAAACCAAAATTGTGAAATATTCAAACATTTCAAAGCTTTCTAAGGTGTAGGTAAGAAATCTCATACCACAAATAATCATTAAATGATATCACATATCATTAATGTTCATTATGATATAGATGATCCACATACATCAATATGTATGTGATTCTGAATACCTCGATCTTACACCATTCTCTTAGAAGGCTATATTGGACATTTTTGCTTTGAATACAATATTCACAAGTATGTAAGATTTGAAATTTCAGACATTCTAAAGCTTCATCTCTTACTAGTCTATTGATCTCATTAACAGATTTATGTCTAAGGCTTGATGTCAGTTCATTTTTAGATGATCTTCATGCTCCTATTGATCTTTAAAGGTTTTATTTTCAGTATTAGAAATGCTAATGAACAAATCATCCATTTTAATTTGGTAAAGTCCTCCAGATGTCAGATTACTATTTGAAATATATCCATCATAACTAATTATGATAGGTATTCCAGAATTCATGTTTATTTCTAATATTTATATATAAACTATGAGTGTATTCTAATATCTAGGTCATAGAGACATTCTCTATGACTAAGGGTTCTCCCACTGAAAATATGAAGTCTGTCAATCTAGTAGAGATTATTGCAACAATTGCATCAATATCTATGTGGATTACTATTAAACTTAAGATCAACTTTTCTAGTCTTCTAAAACATATGCAACCAATTGCAAGTGTTATTAGAAGAATGAGATAAAATTATTAGACTTTGATCATATCAAATAAGAATATCAATTTCAGTGATTAAATTTAGATTATTCCGATGCACTATCAGAGTCCTTCTCTAAAGATCCTAGATAGTCTAAATAGTCATACTATCAATACATCAACTTATTGTAGTATTGGCATTTATCCAACTCTTTGGATGTCATATGTGTGTAAACCATAGATGTACAATCAACTCTTTGACTTTCCTTCTAACTTTGGTCTGACCCATGCTCGAACTGCGCTCCTTTTCTCTATAAACAACCATTGCTTAAGATAAAGGATCTCTTATGTTGATGTCAAAAGATTCCAATATAAGAGTATTTCAACATTTATACATCCTTCGTTTAATTCATACAATATGAATATACTAAGGCTTCATGAATGACTTCATTACAAATAGTAGAATGATGACACTCATCGTTTCTACATCTGTTCTAACTCTTAAAGACTTAGGTTCAGGTAGGTACTCAAACATTTTGAATACATCATATCTTACAGAGCCACCACTCTACATAATGTAGTGAACCATGTCATTCATGATTAAATGTCAAGAGCACATATGTATGCCATAACATCTTCTTAGATATTTATAAGGATTATTTGATAATTACGATCATCATTGACATGTCACTTCCAAAGTACATTCGATGAGAGATCAAGACTATAGAGGCATACCAAACCCTATGTTGTTGTCCTATCGCCCATTTAATTATCATTCCTTATTATTAGAGGAAACTTGCACTTTGCAACCACATACAATATGTGTCCGACTAAGTACAATTTCTCGATCATGGATCCAATCCATGATATTCTACTGGTTATTACCGAGTATAGTATTAAATGGGTTTAATGAAGGATTATTTGGAATACGATATTTGCATATATATACATATAATATACATATTTTACTTTGATTTAGGAATTTTTAGTTCAAAGTTATCTTGCTTTGTCAACACTGAAAGCTCATTTCCTTAATCACTTTCAATATAAAAGATACACTTACCAATATATCTGAAGCAAGATCTGGGAGCTCCTTCCTTATCTTTGTTGCATCCTAATAATATGAGAACCTGTAACTCGGATAAAAAGAAGCGGGAACACATTCCACCTTGCAAGTCCAACTTGCATTCCCAATTCGGTCTTTAACATCCGGGCCCACCACCCTAAGGTGATGTTGACCCATCGTTAATTGAACCAACCGTCAAAAGGATTAGAACTCGCTAAGCGCAATCCAATATCACCCAAAAATATGAGGATCCTATATTGAGGTCACTATGCATACGGTCTTAATCTTTCGAGAACAAAAAGCCTGATCCATATGTGCTAGTATGTAGGAGCTGTCACTTTGGACAGGTGTCTCCTATATACAATCCCTAGCAACAGAATTGTTCGCCTTGACAGGAGACTAGGGATGTCACTTATGTGATCCTCCATATCGTATTCAAATTCTAATTAATCATTATGAATCATATTCATTACGATTAATTCTTCCAATGGAAATAACAACTCTATTCATAATATAGAGTTTTAATTTTAATTGGATTCCAATAAATATAATCACATTATATCAATGATCCAATTAATATCCAACAAACATTCTTTTATTGTTACTTGAAATATGGTATTATCTCAAATACATATTATTTGAATTTTAATAATTAGAAAAATGCATCATTATATTTCTAGCATTATCCATTCCCTACCCACTGTCATGGCCAGTAACAACGGGAATGAGACAGACTATACACGTTGCAATCTGCTACCCCATTGCTCTTCGACTAGACACCATATCCGCATTGGGAATGGATAATACCAAATCGATTACTTTGTACATGAGATAATAATCAGTTCTTCAACCGACATTATACCATATATAATAATAAAAATATTTTTTATTAACATTATAAGGAGATATGCTAAACAAATCCCCAATCCTATTCAAGCAACTTTGTTTGTTGGAAAGAAGACTGAGTAACCAATTGTGATCTAGATCATATCTAATAAATTATTTGTTAAGCAATGCCATTTAAGGAAATAATCATCATAAAATATTTCTCAAATATTTATCCATAATTATTCCATAAAATAAACCATTAATTTCACTAATTGATTAAACGACAACCACAAGATTCTTGATTAGGAATGCAATTTACAACAGTGACCCTCACTTACTAAAATAAGCATATCTCAATCAATTTAAATCCAAATCATGCAAAATAAGTTTTTAAAAGTTTTCTAATTTAATTTATCAAGTAATTTCCATGCATTTCTAGGTATTTCAAATTCGTAATTAACTCTTTAATTACGTCAAGATTTGCAATCCTCGAAATAATGGATACATGTTAACTAAAATGATCATAACTTGTTCCAAATCATGCAAATTCAAATCCCACAGTTTCCTTATGTAATGGGGAACATAATTCATGTGATAATTTCGTGTTTAAAAATTTAAACAGAGCTGAAAATATTCACAATATAGGACTGCATGAATGAAGTGCGATAAAATTTCGTAAACCCAATGAGCCCAAGTCGTCCTAGGTTTATAGATCGTATCCGATACCTCCAACCTATGGCTCTGATACCACTTGAAGGAAATGGTAAGATCCTTAAGCACATAACAGAAGCGTGAGAATCAAATCGTATGCGATTGGGAGCGACTAGCCGCACTAATTTCTCAAGGTAGCAGAATTTAAAAATTTTTCAAGCGGTGAAACTACATGACCCAAGAACACTTCTCGGATCATTTCATGTAAACCAAAAACAAGTATTAGGTTTACCTCTTGAAGCGTGGTTGTGGTCGAGTCTATAAACGAAGAACCTCCTGTCTCTAGTCCGATCCGACGGAGGAGACACTTGCGAGCACATTGATGAAACGCATGCTGCTCACAATCCTTGTTGATGATCCAAGTGACGAATCTCCAAATATCATCACACGGGATACAAAATCTTCTTCATGATAAAGGCATACCAAAGGAGACGGAGATCCACGAGTAAACAATCAGGAAGCATAACGACAATGCTACGGCAATGACGACTCTCTCTAGGGCTCCATGGTGGACGACGACAATGAGAGAGAGAGAGAAGGCGTGTAGAGAATGAGAGATAAAGCATATGTTTTTCTCTTGTTGTTGTCGTTCTTGTAACTTTGAAGAACAAGGGGTGCCTCTTCTTATATAATATTTTGGGAGTCCATGGATCTCAATCCATGTAGACACAAATCCAATGGATGAGATTGATTTCTGTTTCTTTCAATGGTCAAGATTTTGTTGTAAAAATACAACAATAATTAATTTAATTTAGATTAAATATATACTAAAAAATCAATACAAACTAATAACAAATTAAATCAATCAAGAATGGAGATTATGGAATGAAGATTGCTTCCTTTTATAATATGGAAGTTGGTGGCAATCTCAAGTAATCTCATGAGATTACAATATTCCATGAAAATCTCCAAGATTTACAACAAAACTTGTTGTAAATTATTCTACAACAATAATTCATAATTATTTTGTGAATATTGCAATCTTGCCATAGGAAAATTGTGAATCACATTAAAAACCCAAAATAAAATATAAATTAAATCTTAAATTATATATCCAATGTGAATCAAATTCACATCAACATTTAATTTAAAATGTAAGTTACAAATAGCTTTCTCTTATTTATTATAAATCACATTTATAATATATATGATTAATATGGATAGTGCTATCCACATTATTCATATCCATGATAATTAAATCACATTTAGTCATCCTGGATCTCTATTCTCATATGCCCAAATAATATGAATCACATTCACATTATTTACATCTTTAATAATCAAATCACATTTAATTATCTTAGATAACTCTCCATATAATATGAATCAAATTCATATTATTCATGATAATTAAATCACATTTAATTATCCATTTTCTCAATGCTCGGATACATATATCAATAATGAAATTATCCATGAACTCTTTCAAGGATATTGTGCTTTCTCTGTGAATACTTGGAGATAAGGACATGGAGATTGTATTGTTCCACGTATAGTGACTTGGATATTGAGATCAAATCTCAAATCCATATCTTGAGGACCTCTCATAGATGCTTGATTAAATCAAGACTACAAATATAATCTTCTTATTGCATCTGAATCATAATAAGATGAATCTCCAACATTTTGGACCAAGATCAGATCACTTCTCTACTGAGATGAGTCACTAAAATCTAGACATGTATCATCACTCCCTAGGAAGTGAAGCGTTATGCTTATACAATCGTTTATGATCACATCACCCTCAGGTATTCATAATTCCTTTACATTCTGCATACTGGAGTATTAGATCAATTTCACACTATCTACTTCAGAGATTTATCATTAAATTTCTCATTTGACTATTGAGAGTTGGTATCGATCGTATACTTCCAAAAGCATATATCATACCCAGGTGTTGATCATATACTTTCTAAAAGCATATATCAAACCTACAAATTCAGTCAAGCTTCCAGCACGAAATTTGATCTTCCCAATATCTCATGAGTGAGCTGATGTCTTCCGGTTCAGTAAATGAACATGTATGATCCCTTTGAGAGATCATATTACTCATATGCCCTTGAATGTACACCAGCGCGTCGGTGTATATACCTTGATTAGGTCATCAACCTATTGGTCTGCTAAATGTACATACTCAAACCGATAGTAACACATCTTTCTCCAGTCAGAGGATGCTTGCCTATATCGTGACAACATATGACATTGGACTTTGGTTATCTCGATCTCGTTAAGTCAACTCTTTGACCTAACTGATCTGACACCTCCGAATCTCTATTCCTTTACATAGGAAGCTTGCCTATATCATGACAACATATGACATATGACTTTGGTTATCGCAGTCAGATATCAACCTTTAGAGAAAGGATTGCTATCTCCTTCTCAAACTGGAGATCCTCTGTTAATAATCATTTGACGGTTCTTGATGAGTCCTCAATCTAACTCTTTAGATATTCATCCAAGCACCAACCTCTATGATTCTATATTTAATCAACAGTTGTATGATCATTAAGATGGCCGTGGTACATAACCTTAATTGTACGAAGGAACCTATTATGAAAATCAATTATTCTTAATTTCAAATCTGGGAATGAAAATCAGTTATTGCACAATGGCTCGCTGTGGGCTCGCATGTCCAACATGGAGAGCGCTCCACGGAAGTGGAGATCTCCATGGGAAATACAACAAAATTAAAAGTGTAGCTCTTTCCCTGGATCTGAATGATGACATTCTCTAGAATACTCCTCAGTCTTTTTATGGATCCATTTATGAATTGATAAATCATCCTCATTTTCGTGAGAGGCCCATGATGAAGAGATTGTAACAAAGAGAGGGGTATTATATTAATCGATGCACCGTCATCAAGGAGAGTATGATCACATATGTGGTCATTATTGGCACATCTCACGAGGGGTGTACGAGTGTCCCCTTTTCTATAGAGTGGACGGTGGGTGATGGAGTAGGCAGTGGCCATGATGAGAAGGTGTCGCTCGGATCTGCGTTGTCACTTTCTTTTCTTTGGTGGGGGTGGATATAATTGATTCATGAACTTTTGTAGTGGGGCCTCAATAATATCATGAATAGCTACCACCACTTCAGGGTTGGACTGTTTTTTTAATAATTTTTATCTCTTTCATACAAGGGAAGAGATCAAAATCATCATCTACATAAGGATGACTAAGAGCAGTCTGTACATTGTCATCATTAGGGACAAAGAAGGTGGGAACCATGGTGAATGTGTGTGTGGGCATAGGATATGTCAAGTGTGCCCTCTCCTCACAACGTGGCCCGACTAGATGTCTCCCATTATTATCTTTTTATATTTTTATATTTTCTCATTTTTTGTATTTTTAACAATTGCAAGCTCTCATAGGTGTCCTCTAATGAATCCATGGTATAGCAAGGTTAAGCGTCATTATGGCTCTTATTTATACTATTAGGTCATCTATCCTATGCATCATTTGCTCCACTACTCGGGCCATGTACTCAAGAACGATATCCATAAGAGGAGATTGCAGTAGTTTAGTCTTGGGTGAGTGAGATGGTGGGAAATGTGATGGTGATAGGTAAAAATATGATGCCTAAAATTGTGGATGAGACAGATATTTGCAAAAAGTAAAATCAGGAGTAAAGTCCTCTTGATAAAATGGAGGTGGACTGATTGGAGAGTAAAATAATCCTCTGACCTATTCCCCATTTTCGCCACATTATGTATGAAATCACAATAACAATGCCTACTAGTACACCACTATAAACAATAAGATCTAGCATGCCAAATAATAAAGATCAACAAAGAAACTTACATCAAATATGTGAGAAAACTCCGCTTATATGGCATCTTCTTCATAGATCAATTGTTATCACATTTGTTGGTTAACCACATCACCGTAGTAGCTGCTCATCCAAGTCTGGTGTCACAACACTGGTTGATCATCGGGAATGTAGGCAATCATTATCGTAGTAGGTGTGTTCACATGTTCAAGCATGAAATTCACAGTGAACCAAGACATATGACATATAAACAATATTCGAAATCAAACACTAGAAAGAGGCCGCTCAAAATACCCTTTAAGAGAGTCATTGTATGTATATGTATTATGCTACGTAAAAAATATCACCTGTTACTCTAATGCACTCAAAAAACTAATGGCATACATCAATTTACGCATGTCCTACAAAAAATATCACGTCAAAAAAAACAAAAATATGACATCATAAGATATGGAAGAGAAATGGCATCGGAATGGAGAGACATCAACGCTATAACATGCAACACTTGTAGAGGAGGTAAATGATGATCCAAATGTAAGTGGTTAAATCAGTTTCCACGTACTCGCCTTTGTTCTTTTAATATCTTTAGGTAGAAAGATATGGAGATCGGTTTTGAGGTCAAGCCCCATGTAGAATGCATCCCCCTCCCCTGGAGGGGCACATCTATTAAAGAACACAACATGCATATACGTATAGAAATTAGATTTACAACATGTTTCCAGCATAAATCACAGTATGTATGCATCCAGATCATCAATGACAAAAAAATATCCGTGCTCTCCACCTTTGCAACACCCTATACGAAATCAAAATAACAATGCATACTAGTACACCGCTATCAATAGTAAATATCTAACAAGTCAAACAAAAAAGATCAAACAAGTCAAATAATAAATATAAAAAAGTAACTACATAAAATATGTAAAAAAAACTTTGCTCATATGGCTTCTTCCACATAGATCGATTGTTATCGCATCCGTCAGTTAAGCCACATCACCGTAGTAGCTTCTCTTCCAAGTTCAATGCTACAACATCAGTTGATCCTTGAGAATGTGCGCAATCATCATCGTGGTATGTGTGTTCACATGTTAAAGCTTAAAATCCACAATGAACCAAAACATACGATATGCAAATAATAATGTGAATGACAAATAGTTGTTAACACTAAAATATAAGTTACATATTACTACATCATTCAGTTCATCCCCCGATGAAGGATGATCTTCCTCTTTTCTTTTCTTATTTGGCTTTGCCTCTCCTTCTCTGCTCTCTCCATCTTGACATCCCTCCGACGAATGATGACTCCATGACGAACCAACTATTGCATCAAGATATTAGAATTCTCCTTACCTTCATTATCATCATAGTCATCATCCTCGTCACTTTGATAATCTTTCTCATATTTAACAAGGGACATCAAGCCATTTTTGGGATCCGACATATCTACTATATATGATTTTCGATCTTCTCACACATGGTTGAGGAATAAATCATAGTTTGGTTCCTTGCGATCATTTGTAATGTTGGAGAATTTATTATGATTAGAATCACATGAAGAAGTGTAACATTGTCTTTGGATATTCCCCTACTAGGCCTCATCTTTGCACAAGTCTGAAACTAGGAAAATTCATGGGAAAAGCTAATTAATAATAAAATCAACAAAATACATTTTTAGAAAAAAGGAAAAAAAATCATTGAGTTATATGACCAAATGAAGAAGGGAAAAACCATTCTCATTTAATAATGTACCTCTATGAAAAACCTTCTACAAAAAATTGACGATATGAAACCCAAGAAGATTAATAATATACACTAAATATGGTCCTCCTTTTGATTTCTGATAGCAGGGGTTTATGATGCATGATAGAAAATTCTTTTTTCAATTCGACGAATCAGAAGATGCTCCACCGATAATCATCGAAGTCTGAGAGCCTAAATGAAGTCTGGTACCTCAATCAACCGTCACAGATTGAACACTCTTGGGATCATAATGCCCCCCGTTCCCAAGAAGTCCACATCTGCAAAAACGACAACTAAAGATAAATCCTCCAAAATTAAGTTTATGCATCCAAATTTCGATGGGTCATATCAATGACTCCGAACCCTTGCACATAATTATCAATTTAAGATATATTACATACCGCATGTAATGGAAGTTTAGATTTCCATAGTCTCTCAAAAGTCCTTCCCTTGCAGGATCCAGATAAGATATAGTAACCCAATAGAAATCTGGGAGGCTGAAGAGCAGGGTCTGAGCATAACTACTTGTATAATGAATATAGAATTCGATGCATGGTTCAATGTGGGATAGAAAAACCTATAACTTTTAGATATTACTAAAAAAGAGACCATAGAAGGTGATAATGCAACAAGGATTATAAGAGCTTCCTTGTACTCATATCCAGATATAATCACTTGCACGCTCTCTGATAGTAGCTCTGGTAATACTGCATGTAACCATCAAAATTTGTTATCGTCTTTCCAATATAAAGGTATATAGGTTGGCGTAAGAACTTCAACAATAAAGATGCTCTAGGGACATAAGTTGCTGCCCCCTAAAAGCACATTAATTTTTCTTAGCCTCCTCTTTATAAGCTGCTTGTATGAGTTCTTCACAGAGGCAAGAACGTTGTTATTCTCAAAATATCAAAAGACATTGAACATTGCTCTCTACTACCATCATGAAATAAGAAATGATACTCCTAAAGTCTTCTTCACAATGACTTATTCTCTCATGCATATTTGCAAAAACCATGTCTTCATCGTCATCATTTAATGGAATCGCACGACCTACCCTCCTTTGGACCTCTAAGGGAAAGATGTACAGTTGGAATCCAGTCATGGCACTCCTCCAAAAGATGAGAAACAGAGTACCGTAATGGAGCGGAGGGTACTGTAAGAGGCCTATGCATACACCAACACACAGACACATACTCGCACACACATATACACACACATACGCACTCACAAAGACATAAATATTATAATTATCAAACATACGCATTTTCTATGATCAACATGTAGCATGCATTTCCTATAACTAACAAATATATATCATGTCCTATAACCAACAAATAACACTTCATATATATAAAACATATAATCATGTGTAGAAGGAATCACATACAACAATTAAATAAACATGATAGAGTATCAAATGGGTGTGGAGATGGATGGATTGTAATCATCACTTGCATATAATCATGTGGAGAAGGATGCATTGTATTCATACAACTATATAAGATAGAGTATTCCACATAATCACGTGATCATATATTACATCTAAATAAACTCAATAATAGTTAGCAATAGATTTGATGATGAGTGGAACATAGATAAGGAATAGAGTTGCCAACGACCACCAATGGAGAAAAGACACCCAGAGGAGGAACTTGATCATCGGTGGAGAAAGATTAATCGTGTGGTGGATGGAGAAGATCATTGGAGCACGTGGGGGTGAGGTTTGTCTTTGGTGGCGACGATTGATTATGTGATGTTAGGGATGAAATTTGGCTTGCCATTGAGGGGATTGGGGGTTTCATTAATTCTCCCAGATGTGACAGTCGTTACAACCATCTCTTCCTCGACGATCGGGGATGGTCCTAAGTAAGACTGTCCCATCGACTTCCAATCCCGCCTTCTTTTCACTAGGCGGGAAATAAAGTGGGACTATCATAAGAATGATTATCCTTTCCTCAGCGAAGACTACCATTTTTTCTGTACGCGGGATATCGGATGGGACGGGTGTGGCGATTGTCTCCTTTACTTCCAACATATCAAGTGACACGGGAAGGACGAGCACAGAAGCCTTCCTGCGATGGTTATAACCATCGCATCCACCAATTATAATCCCTTCTTGGGAGCAAAGAGCATGATTGAGTAGATGTGACAGGTGTTACGCTTGTCTCCTCCATGGTACTATAAAACATGAACTCAATAAGCAAGACAAGTATAGAACTCTATATGGGACGTTCGAAATCATCCCATATATTTCTTATTTATACAATATTCAGCCAGAAAGGTATAAGGGACCAGATGGGATGGTTTCAATATCGCCCATCCTATCCGATGGAAAAGGAAGAGACAATATCTAAGCGGTCATCCCATCCAACTAAGGATGTGGTAACCATCACTCCACCATCCCATGCATGCTTTTTGTATGGGATGGTGGTTATTCGACCATCCCTTCTAAATACACAAGGGATGGTCGTACGATGATCATCCTGATCGAATACACATGGGACGGTTGTCGAACGACCATCGCCTATTCCATCCCTAAAATAGAGATCTGTTGTAGTGGATGAAAGAAGGAGAGTCAATTAAGGATGTGTTTACAAGGTTCACGATCACCACGAACAACTTAAAGCTTTGGGCAAGAACTTCATCGAGGGAGAGCTAGAAAGAAAAGTCATAGATTGACTCTAAAGTGAACGAGAACATAAGGTAACGTCTATTGAAGAAGATAATGTTGTAGAAGACATAGAGATGTATGACCTCACAAGAAACTTGATGGCCTATGAAGTTAAGAAGAAGACTAAGAAGCCGATTGAAGGGTCCAAGAAGAAATAGCTCGCATTTAAGGTCAGCACTCATGAATCATCAAATGAGGAAACGAATAACATAGATGTTATCCTAATTGCAAGAAAGTTCAATAAATTTGTGGGAAATAAGAAGAGCTTCAATTCAAAGAGAGAAGACAAAGAAGACACACCCACATGTAATGAGTGCAAGAAGAAAGACATATGCGAAGATATTATCCTCTACTAAAGCAAGAGAAGGAAGAAGTAACATCCAACAAGAAGTTCAAGAAGGTTCACAAAAAGAAGGAAAACTAAGCCATGTAGAGTGACTCAGGATCAAGCAACTCTGACTCAAACTCAGGCGAAGAGGAATAAGGATGCCTCAGATTGATGGCTCTTCAAGATGAGGTAACTCCAGAATCTTATTCCGAAATTTTAGATGCCTTTCATGAAGTCTTTGCAGAATCGGAAAATCAAAATTAGAAAATCAAATGTTAGTAAAGAAGATAAATAAACGAGTTCTTGAAAAAGAAACCTGCAGTGAAGAACTATATTACTTAATTTTCATGAAAAAGAAATTATTAGTCTTAAATTAAACTATGACATCTTATCAATGATCTTACTTGGTTTACAAAGGGAAAAGAGATTTTAGATAGACTTCTTGATTATAAAAGAAACAAAAGATAACTTGGATAATCTTGATGCTAAAAGCGAATAATGCATATTCCTTGGTTACTCAAATTGTAGTAATGCTTATAGAGTTTTTAATAAAAACATACTTGTTATGGAAGAATCAATGCATATGAAATTCAATGAAAACTAATAATAAATCAATAGTCAAGAAAATGTTATTGAAGATGAAGAAGACAAAAAATAAACATTCATTGATACAACTAATAGAAAATATACTAATAGATAATCTTCCTAAATAATAGATCTTTAATAAAGAGTACCCTAAAACTCAAGTAATCAGAGAAATATCAGATAAAGTTAAGAGTAGATCTCAACTTAACATTATTTTGTACCTGATGCATGTGTATCACAAATAGAACCTAATAACATTGAAGAAGCACTAAAAGATGAATCCTAGACAATAAAATGCAAGAATAACTTAATCAATTCACAATAAATGAAATTTAGGAACTTGCACCTAAACCCCAAAACACCTTAATAATTGGAACCAAATGGATTTACAAAAACAAATCAAATGAGGAAGTCAAGCGATTAGGAACAAAACTAGACTAGCTGCACAAGGTTACAACCTACAGGAAGGAATAGAATTTAATGAAACCTATGCACCTGTAGCTAGAGTAGAATCGATTAGAAAGCCACTTGTTTATGCTGCACACTTAGATATAAAATTGTATCAAATAGATGTAAAAAAGTACTTTTCTGAATGGTTATCTAAAAGAAGAAATTTCTGTTAAACAACCACTTGGTTTTGTTGATGAAGATAACCCTGAGTTTGTTTACAATTAAACAAAATTTTATATGGACTAAAACAAACACCAAGAGCATGCTATGATAGATTAAAAACTTTATGTTATCTGCTAACTTCGAAATTGGAAAAGTAGACTCAACTTTGTTTACTACAAATTCAAATGGTCTTTTAATAGTTCAAATATATGTTGATGATAATTATTTTCGGAGCTGGTAATGAAGATTTGCGTAGAGATTTTGCTAAGTCAATGCAGAAGGAGTTTGAAATGAGTCTCATGGGAGAACTTAATTTCTTTCTAGACTTGCAGATTCAACATCTACCTCAACGGATCTTCATGAATTAAATAAAATCACTCAGGATCTTCTCGCAAGATTTGGGATGGAGAGTAAAAAAGGGAAAACAATATCAGTGGGATTTCGAGCTTGGATTGATGCATATGAAAAGCATAGGATATTGATGTGACTCAATACAGAGGTATGAATTTGGGTTCACTGTTGTATCTTACTACTAGTAGATCACATACACTTTTTAGCATTTTACTACAACAAGATACATCTTTTGCGATGGTCACTGACCGTCCCATATGCTAAGACAACCGTTCCCATTGATCAATGGGGACGTTTGTAGAAATATCCCCAAGGCCTACATATAATTTGACCAAAGGGGATGCAAAATCAGAGCGTCCCCTATCCATATACGACGGGGACGGTCCAGGATCATCTCTGCCACAAGTACTGGACAAGACGGTTGACGAAGTCCCTATCAAATAGTGGTAGATGAGACGGTTCCAAACCATCCCCTCTGGATCCTTTGGAACGATTGGGGATCGTCATTGAAGGCTGTCAGGTTTCAGGGACGGGCACTAACACAATATGGATGTTCCTAACCGTCCCTCCTATCCCCCCGACCCCTAAAAATGGATCAATAAGCATACCTTAATTGGAGGAGACAATCACCTCCATCCCCTATAAATGTAGAAGGGGCGTTGGATGGCCGTCCCCTTCGGTTCTCAGGCATTTAGCGATGGACACATAAGTGCAATAGGGATGGTTTCAACCGCCCCCTTTTCCCCATTTTGGCAAAAAGTGCACCAGTAAGTCTGTCTCTGGTTCTCTCCAAGGACTGAGACAGGCACAAAAGTGCTATAGGGATGGCATAACCAGCCCTTATGTCCCCGCAACCCATAAAAATGGATTAGTAAGCAAACCTCGACCAGGGAGACATGCGTGACCGTCCCCTAGAACTTTACAAGGGATTGTCGATAATTGTCCCCTTTCTGTTTCCCTAGTTTATTGTGTTACATGGACATGCATAGTTACCCTATCGGGACGGTCAGAATCGTCCCCTTGGAGCACACATACCTCAAAAATAGACCAGTGAGCTGACTACAACGGGAGGGGACGGGTGTGACCTTCCCCTATAAAACTAAAAGGGATGATTATGAACCATCCCTATCAGTTCATCCCAAGGTTTTTTGTTGAAGGGACATATACAAAAGATCTATAAGGACGATCTTAACTGTCTCCCTTGTTCTCTCTCCCACCAAAAATGAACCAGTAAGCCCCCTCGACCATAGGGGACGTGTATAAGGGATAGTTGTCGATCGTCGCCTCTAAACTTCATAACGGAAAAAAAATATGCAGCACCCATTTCGGTGCCCTGCTACTGTAATGATTTTATAAGAAAAACACTCTATGACAAAAAAGTATCTAATATCAATACTATATCAAAGTACTTCCTGCATAACTTTACACTTGTTTTACAGAAAATCAAAATCATAAACTACATTAAAGTGTTCAAGTTAAGTATATATATACAAACTTAAATTCTAAAACACGATCTACTCTGCGCTCTCTTAATTGTCCTTGATTCGTGTAGATGATATGGGTGGGTCGACCTATCTCTCGAGATGATAAATGTAATCTATGACGTTCGTCATGTCAAAACGCATCTTGGCAATCTACTCATCCTGCACGGACATCTTCACCTTGACACCTCACAGCTCTCTCTCCAACTCTCTCCCTCTTACTTCATTGCGAGGATGATCTATACCTACTAGGACTAATTCCGTACCACGTACAAATCGTCGCTCCCCATCTGCCACATCATATATGTCCATAATGTTATGGACATGTATCTTCAACGAACGCCTCTTCAGTGGATAATGGTAAGGTGCTCGTTCTCGTGATATATAAGTAGTCGATCATAGTGAGTCTGATCATCTCCTCTTGTATATTTGGTTTAAAATCGAATTAATTAAAATTGTATGGACAATTATTGTATATCGTAATTAACTTACATAAATTGGTGTGTATGCATTATCGACCCATAGCACTTGTCCGTCTAGGTCTTGACTCTTCGATCCCACAAAACCTCTATCAGAGTGGCCTTTCAGTCATTTTACTTTTCCTAAAAATCAATAAAAATTTTATTTCTAATACTTTTTGTATTTTTAATCTCGAACCTTTTTAACAAACTTACAAAATCGTGCTTGAATTGATCTGTATTCTTCCTCCCCATATTTTGTGATAACGTGAACCCCTTTGCACGGTCCACTCTATCTTTCGTAGATATCATCTGATATTATTTAAAATTAGTAAAATTAAGTAGTAAATAAAGAGAAAGTAATTTACATATCGAAAACTCCTCACTAGACCATAAGTTGAATAGCTTTATCTACTGTTCGGAGGAACATTCTGAACAAATTACTCATAACGAATCTGAGGGTTATAATACTGCATGAACAAAGACAATATCACAAAAGATGACACTGAATAATTGATTAAATAATGTTATAATTTTACCCTGGACTTAATGACACAACAACTCTACTAGTGATTAAGGATCTGTCCATTAACGATAGGATCTCGATCCCAATAAAATGCAGACTACAATGAAGCCGAAATAAGAAGATCAACTAGATACATGTAAAAAGTTAAGGTCTTACCCCTAGTTCTGATAAAATGGATACCTTCATAGACTGAGGAAATGGTGGAAGTCATGAGTAGTGATGGAAACCCGTCTATTTGGCACTTGTTCGAGGTAGCTCTAAAACTCTATAGAGTTCTCACCCATGGTGTAGCCTCCTACAATATGGACAGTAGGGTCTGGTCAGGTGGAAGGCAATCCCAGAACCTACATTGTGATGGTCCTCGCTGATGTTGAGAACTACCGTAACCTGCATCTAAAGATTCTATATGTGGTTGGGGAGCAGGTTTGGGATTTTCCTGAATCCGCCTACGATGAGGATCCATACCTAAAAAATAACAATAAAGTTGCAAACCATTTGTCAAGACACTAATCATCATTTTTTCATAATTTAATAATTTAATCTAAGAGAGCGGAACCTTGATTTTGCATCCTTCTAATCTTTTAGAAAATTATGAGGATTACTTAAGATCCTTCGAATTAAGTGTAAAACATCTAACATCGTCACCACTATACAACGATTACTGACTTTCAGCTTAAATAACTCTAAGAAAAATCGTAGACGAGACATTTCGACCACCGTAGATAAATATGTTTTTGCATCTGTTAACTTTTCAAGAAAGCATTTTTAATCGATTAAGTATACATTGGATCTTTATCATAAGTTACATCAATATTTGTTCCTATAGAATGTTGAAGACCTTCCCCGTGGTTAGTCCAATTTGTATAATGTAGCCAAATTTCCTTCAATATATGATGCTCGTAAACTTCTCTACGATTCTTAATCAAAGTATTTTCAAATCTTACACATGGACATCGAATCTTATCTCCTTTATCTCCAACAATATTGTATAAAAATTCACAATGAAAAGCCGAGTCTAAGAAATAATTGATACATTTCCTATAAGTCACCAAATCATCATATTTTTTATTCATCCAACTCTAGTCCATTTTCCTGTACTATACAAATATATATATATATATATATAAATAAATATATATATATGTCTTAATCACTCTTTGAAGGTTACGATGATAAGGTGATGATCAAATTAAATGAATATTTTTAATAATGCAAATCACAAAATCATTCTTGAAACTAACACATGAACGATTTATCACAAACACAACATCTAATTTTTAAGTACTTACAACCAAAATGATTAAAACTAATTAGATACATCATTAATACTAGGTCTTAAAATTTACAAGAATCTATTTATAACTATAGTTAATTTCTATTCCTCATGTACATCAATGTTCTTTCCTTTGTGAGGAATTCGTTCAAGCGACTGTTGAAGAGGAGGCCAAGAAAAGTTAATGTACTTTTAGGAGGCCTGCAACATCTATCTCCTAGAACATCTTTGTTGCTGAAGTTTGTCCTCTGTTGTTTGAATTAGGGTGCTACAAACAATAAATCAAATTTGAAGTTTTCCTCTCGCTTTGTTGTGATGATGATCTAGACCCTCTAGCACTATCTCCATACCATGTATCATCATCATCTACTGCAAAAAACGAAAGGAAGACCACCAATAGTCTCTCAACAACCTCCATAAAAGGACAAATGATCCTTCTAATTTGATCTTTATAACGACGTGTTCTCTCAATCAAATTCACAAAAACCAAGTTTGCAACATCATAACATGATAGAGTCCCAAGACCCATCCTATTTTGGACCTCTAAGGGAAAGATCCATCTTAGAAATTCACTCATGGCTCTCCTCCAAAGGATGGGCAACAAAGATCTGTAATGGAACGGAGGAGTAGTGTAAGGGACCAATGCAAGCATATATACTCACACTCTCACACACAAACACACATGTGACTGTGTTTGAATTAGGGTGCTACAAACAATAAATCAAATTGATAGTGAATCATATAGTGCATGTGTCTCAATCAAATTCTTGCATCTAACTCCATACAAGAAAGTCATCATTCTTCCATCTAATACAACCATATATGAAGATCAAATTAACCCAATCATTCTTGCATCTAACACAACCTTACAGTGAAACAAACACCATATAAGAAAGAAAGTCAATCATTTAATGGATCTAACACCAAATAAAACTAATCCAATCATTGTATCTTACACAACCATATAGTGAATCTAACAAAACTCAGTCATATATGCATCTAACACAACCATATATGAAGAAGAAAGTCATCATTCTAGCATCGAACACATGCAAAAGTCTGAATCATATGTATAATGAAAGATTAACATTTAGGAAAAAATGATTTAGATATTGTAAGTTACCAGATTCATCTCGAAGGAGATTGGCAAGAATCCAGAGAAGAAGAGGGAGTGCGGTCAAAGCGGATGATGGAGTCCAAGATCTCGATGATTGAGGCGACTTCTCAAAAGAGTGAAGGGATGGCGAGGGGCGAGCAATGAGCATGAGTGCTTCAAGGTTAGGGATTGGGGTGGGAAGAATCAGGAGAATGAGGAGGAAAGACAATTGTTCGATATTGTAAACCCATCGGGGATGATTACACAGCTGTCCCCTATGGAAATAATCAGGGACGGTCTACTTAATATCGTCCCTTCTGAGCTCCATAATTAGACAAATTCCCGCCAACAAAAAAGAAATGCCATGGGTGTAAGCAAACTGTCCCATTTACACAAACGTGGGGAATGACCGCGAGCGTCCCCTCTGGTTGAACTGATGGAGACCTTCCTTAAAGAGAAGGAGGAGATGTCCCTAACCATCCCATGTATGCCCTCAAATATGATCGTTACCCCTACTATCGGTAGGGATGGTTATTTAGTAGACCATCTCTGTTAAGATTGGTGAATTGGAACAATTGTCTTTGAACATCCCCTGTGGTCATCAAGGGGGACGTGTATTGTGCAACCGTCCCCATTTGTATCTTATGCGACGGTCACTGAAAGACCGTCCCCTACCACCGTCCCCAAAGATGGGTCTGTTTGTATTGTTTGTTTGTGGGTTTGGTTCCACTCAATCCCTAAAGGAAGTCATTTAAAAACTGTAAAAAAATCTTAAACTTTTGAAAGATACATATAATTGGCTTGTTTTGCCCTAGATCACCGCACCTTGATTTAAAATCTTATAATGATGCTTATTATGCTGGAAATAGGACTGATAGGAATAGGGCTAGAGGGACGTGTCATTTCCTTGGAAATGTACTAGTCTCTTGGTTTAATAACTAATAAAACTATGTAGCCATATCAACAACAAAATTGAATACATATCTACCTCTCTTGCAATTTCGCAAGTGTTGTGGATGAAGCATGCCTTAAATGACTTTAAATTAAATTTTGAAAATGTTAAATCTTTTATTATAATACATGTACTATAAATCTTTCTAAAATTTTTGTATTGCACTCTATGACTAAACACATTGAGATTAGACATCATTTCCTAAGAGTCTGTCTTCTAAAAGGAGAAATTGCCTTAGACTTTGTAAACACATAAGATTAACTTGCTGATATATTTACCAAAACCCTTAAACCTTGATAGATTTGCCTATCTGTGAAGAAAATTATGTTTATACCAACCTAATGAGATTTCCTAACACTTCCTTTAAAACAAACTTTGACCAAAAGTGGAGCTAAGGTATCCTTTAGATTCAGGTAAAAGGGAGAGAAAAAGGAGGAATAAGAACTCTTTAAGTTAGGGGGAGAAGTTTATTGATAATATCTTTTTGATGATGACAAAAAGGGGAGAAGAAATGCCATTGTTTTATGAAAGTATCAAAAGAAAGAGGGAGAAGTGTTACGAGAGAAGTGCACTGTTTGAAGAAAGCTTAAAAGAAAAAAAATAAAGGGAGATTAATACTTCAAGTCCGATAACAATAATTATAGCTTAAAAGTTTGAGAAATAAACCTAAGTTTTGTCATTAATAAAAAGGGGGATAGTGTTAGCGATCTAGATTTTGCTAATGACTCAGTTGCATATTTATTTTGTAACTTATAAACTTTTCAGGTAGAAACTCATAGAAGCTCTTTGATGAAAAGTGTGGAAAAGCTATATAGCTGACTCAAAGCTTTAAAGTAATTTTAAAAGACTCTTCTAGAAGATTCAAAGATCATAATCAGACTGCAGAAAGAATCAAAGAAAGACTCGATTCCAAAAACTCAAGTTTTGAAGACTTCGGATGATGAAGTGTCGTATTACATAGTTTTAATTTATGCTAAAACCTGTCTTATGGTTTTTGCGTATTGTTGATCAACAAGTAAATATAAAGCATAATCACCAATTTCACAAAATCAATTTATGGACATTTGATCAATCACCTTGATACTGCTGATCTATCACCCATGATCGAACATCTTGTTCATCATGATAAATCAACTCTGATCGATCATACACTTGACCATGATCAATAAAATTTTGAATTCCAACCCAACGATCAAATATAATAAATCACTTTTGTGATCTGATCGATTACCCATGATCGACCAACATGTTTCTATGATCGATCATTTTATGGATTTGGAATCAAAACATTGGACTTTCTATTTTTATATACCAACGACTATTTTGAGGCAAACTTTATATAAAAGACCCTATAGTTCATTGTTTGAGACACACAATAGAAACATCTTCTACTTTTGAAAGAAAAGAGAAAGTGATATTTTTGTGCGATATTCAAGTTCTTACACCATTTCTATACTCTCGATATCTTTTCAATCCAAAGCTTATTGTTACTGAAGTAGTTTGTGCTCTATATGCTCTACTGTGATCATCTTCATCATTCTCGAGCATATTCTGCACTTAAAGTCCGTAAACTTGTGAATTCAAGTTTCATTGCTTAACAATATTCTGTTTAGCATTTTGTATAGGTATCCTAGTTGTGGATTCATTTCTCTAAGTGAGATAAAATATTTCTTTGTCATTTGTCCAAGGAAGGGTACATGGTGTACTAGAGGTTTTGCTAACCTCAGGTTAAAGTAGTAGTGGAATAGTGGAAATAAGTTTCACTATAGAACGAAGGTAAAATCTTAGAACAAGGTTCTAGGTTGTGATTTTCACCCACTTATTTTTCCATATAAAAATCACCATGTACTTTATTGTTTGCATTCTTCTATCTCCAGGGTTTGTGAACACTTTTTTTATTTAGATATTGTTATTGAGATAATTGTATATTACATAATTCACTACCTCTTGTGCCGGACTCATAGAACACACTCCTCCTCTTTGCTGCTAGCAATCATCACCACCTCCACTCACCAGAAACCTCTGCCTAGCCCTACCCCCATCTCCCTGCTTGCCACCTCATCCTAGCCCCACACTCTAGCCCCCTCCCTATTGCCAACTCTACTCTCCACCCCCCAACCCTTCCCCTTATGCAATAGATCATTCTATGCCATTAAACCACATCCTCACCATCCATCCCCCACTTAATTGCCCTCTACTCCTTGGTAGCCGTCCACTCCAACCTCCTACCCATCTACCCTCCTTCCTCCATCTAACCAACTCCCACCAAGTGCTCAGCGAGGGGAAGGATGGGGGGCAATCTAACTCTTCAGATATCATCCAAGTACCGACCTCTATGATCCACCCATTGAATCAACAACTATATGACTATCAAGATGGCCATGGTAAATATCCTAATTGTACTAAGGAACCTTATGAATGCACATATCATTAATCTCAGATAGGGAGTGAACAACAATAACTTTTATTGATATATACAAAGGATTATAATAACATTTATTACAGAAATGGTTCACCCAGGACTTAAATATCCAACACATCCTTCATAGAATTTTCATTCTTCTATTGTCATTCTCTCCACATGTATATGGTTCACAGGCTAACATTCAGATCCATAGAGCATAGCAAGTCTCACTATGGCTTTCAAATACATTCTTTTGATTTTTTTAAATCTTATCATATAGTACGATGGAGGCTTCTCTCAACTCAAGACGAACTTGCATTTATACTATGAGTAGCATGTCCATCGATTTCTCCATCATATTCCAAAATGGATCCAAGTATCTTAAAGAATCTTTCTCTTGAAAGCAATCTTTCCAATCTTCACATATATTCCTTGACCACTACCTCATGAAATTTCGACTCTATGTATTTAGTCTTAACCATGCTTATATGAAATACTTTAAATACTACAAAAAAATTAATAATTTGACAAAGGAATTTTCTACACTTGGACACATTTCAAGATTTAGAAATTACACTTATGTCCTTAGGGTGTTCAGTATCAGTTGTGCCCCTACCTTTTTGCACCTTTAACATGCATTCCCTTTCAATAATTTGGTTGTCTAGTAAATTAACCCAATCATGATTTATCACAAATAAAATTATGGTTAAGAAAAATCTTATCATGATTTTTCCCTGTAAGTTTGACCAAATATCCTCCCCTTCTCGATGTGTTCCCTCCTTGCCATAACACTCAAGCATGGTGGTGGTTTTGTTGGCCAAGGCTACCTTCTTCATGTGTCAGAGCCTTCTTAGGTGGCACTGCCTTCGGTGGAACCACTACCCCTGCTTTCTTATTTATCACAGTTTCCTTCGCATCCTTAGTAGGCTTCAGTATGGCTGGCACCACCTTCTACTTCACATCAATCTTCTTCAATTCGACCAGCGTAGGTTTGGGTTTTGCTGCCACGATAGTGACCGCATTGGGCTTCGATTTTGTATCAGGCACCTTGGGATTCGTTGCGGCTACCTTTAGTGGTCTTGATTGCCTTTAATACTTAAATGTATTTAGAATATCTAAATATGTCCCCAAAATATTTACCAATTATTGGCATCGAACGAGCATCTTTTTTAAAATAGAAAATTCCAGCAATGTCATTATTTTTGCATGTAAACTTGGATATGTAACTAAGCAAATTTTGGTTACTGTTTTCCTATCAAGAAATATGTTAGAAATACATTAATTAAGTTAATAATTAAACCAAAAAATCGCTCTAATTTATTTCACGTGATTCCGACTCCGTTACCCCAGATATGTGATATTTACTGGAGATGGGTCCGAAGATGATTGGATCATCTCAAGAACATTTTTTAGTGTGTTTATCATTCAATATTAATCATAGAAATTAAGAATTTGCTTTTATTAAATGACAGTTTATATATTTAGAGAAATATTTGATAATTAGCAAACTTCATTCATTGAATATTTCATGACAAAACCCTGGTCATTATACAATAGGCGTAGTACAATGTTTACATGCAAAATCAAACTTGTTTGTTTGATATGACTAGAAATTTAGTACATAAAAATGTTTTAATATGACTAAGTTTCTGAGTGATTATTATATAGTATCGTACTTGTCATTAAAAGCATATGATCGACAAAACCTCTTAGTAAAATTTGTAACAATTGTGTTGTCTTGAATTGATTCGGTGTTGTTGTCTAATCTGTGGATATCCTAATGGATTAACTATTTGGGATCCTGTGCCGAATTTGGAAGAGCTCCTTGTTAGCATTATATGTCCGACCTGGCTTTATCCATATTAAGGATGGTAGCATGAGAAGTCCCTGCATACTTTAAATAACTAATTGGAATAATACAATTGCACAATGTGAGGTTGTATACTATATAACAATATCAATAAAATTGAATTGTTTGTTGGTTGTATAGGATTGAAAATTAATTTAATATGATTCAGTTATTTTAATCCAATTAAAATAAAATTCTATTATTAATAGAGTTGTATTTCCCTTGGAAAATTGATCTAAAGAATTTTATACATAATGATTAATTGAAATTTGAATGGGATATGAAGGATCATAAGATGACATCCATGGTCTCCTGTCAATGTAAAGGGTTCCATCGTCATGGATTATACATTAGAGATGCCCATGCAATGTCATAGCTCCGGTTACAAGCACACATGGATCATGCTCTTTACTTCTCAAAAGAGACATGGCATATGCGTAGTAACCCCAATATTGTTCCTGATATAATTGAGACGATATCAGATTGCTCATAGTGATCACCATTTCTGTTGACAGTTGATTCAATTAACAATGGATCAACATCACCTTAAGGGTGGTGAGATCAGGTGTTAAATATCGAATTAGGAAATACAAATTTGAATTGTAAGGCGGAATGAGTTCCCACTTCCTTTACCTAAGTTATATTTTTTCATATTATTGAGGTGTAACAAAGGTAGAAAGGAGATCCCAGATATTGCTAGAGACATAATGGTAAGTATATGTCTTGCTTTGAGAGTTTAATAAGGGAATGAACTTTCAAAGTATTAAAAGGCAAGACAACTTTGATTTCAAATTCCTTACTTAATGAATTAATTACTAAATATATAATTATTTATATGTTCTAATAATTATATTTCTTAATCTCATATATGAAATCCAAAAACCCTCTCAGCAATTTTTTGAAGGCTTACCAATTGACCAGACCAAATTATTTAGACTGGCTCTGAAATTTGGAACTTATTCTCTTGGTGGAGCGCATCGGCTATGTGCTCTCCAAAAATAAGCATACAAACCCTACGTCATTGGAAGAACTAAAAGATAATGAAAAATATTATGAAGATCAATCATTGACTCATTATTTTATTTTGAGGTCTTTGTCCAATGTGCTTCAGAAGTAAGATGTGGACAAGGGCACTGCCCATGATATAATGCTGAATCTTAAGGAGATGTTCAATGATGTGAACCACACTTAGTGTTAAAACCTCTTGAAAGAACTGATTCATTGAAGATGTAGGAAGGGGCATCAATTAGAGAGCTTGCAACCAAAATGTTTGTCTACCTCTCTGAACTGGATATTGTAGGGGCACCGATGGATGCAAATATGCAATCTGACTTCATTCTATTATGTTTGTCGAAGTCTTTCAACAAGTTTGTGGTATCATACCATTTGAAGAAGTTGAGCTTGATGGACGTTGAGTTGATATCTTCATTGAAACCCACTGAGGACAACTCGAAGAAAGAGAATCCCACTAGCAATGCAATGATTGCACATGTCAATGGAAAGCGTGTCCAGAAGCATGGGTCTTGGAAGGGCTCGGTCCATAAAAAGAAGAAGAAGAATCAAGCTGTTGGCTCATCCTCTTAAGCTTCCACAATAACAACATCGAAGAAAGCTGATGTTTGCCATCACTGAAAGAAGCCAGAGCACTGGAAGAGAAACAATCCAGATTAGCTGAAAAATATAGAAAATGTTATGGACCCAACATGTATAAAATCTACTTTCATCATTGAAACCAAATTTCTTCGTAGGATGAGAATGTAGTTGGGTCATTTATTATGGTGCTTATGTATACTATTTGTTGCATCTATTTTAGGAAATTAAAAAGCTTGAGGATGGAGATATTGTCATCCAAATGGAATTTGATGCAACTATTGCAGTAGTTATCGTTAGGACTTGCAGACTATCTTTAGCTTGTGGGAGAGTCTTATTAATTAGAGAGTGTGTCGATGTAGCTGAAGTTAGAAGGAACTTGTTATCTATATCTAAGTTAGTTAGAAATAAATATGTGTTCCAATTTGGTAATAAAGTTGTTATAAGTCATTATGGTAAACATTTTTCATATGGTTCTTTAACTTCTAGTGGACTCTTTGAATTGTGCATTGGTGATGTGTCATAAATGTTACATCCACTAGTAATAATTATAATAACAACCTCTAGCGATTAAGAGAGGATAAAAATCATTTAACCATGATTTGACATCAAAGGCTTGGTCATTTATCTGTTGATATGGTCAATAGATTGGTAAAAGATGGACCATTAAATTTTCTACAGGTCCAAAGTTTACCTACTTGCAAACATTGCATTCGAGGTAAAATGACTAGAGCCCCCTTTCGAAATAAGGGTACAAGATGTGAATGTATACTTGATATAATGCACACGAATGCATGTGGTCCCTTTAGTACCATGGCTTATAAATCTAAAATCATTGAAAAGTTCAATGAATTCGCTGCTTTGGTCGAGAACCAAATCGATAGGAGGATTAAACATATTCAATCTAACTAAGGCGGAGAGTACCTTTCAGATGAATTCAAAGAATACCTTAAAGAAAGAGGGATCGTATCCAATCTTACTCCTACTGAAACTCCGCAACTAAATAGTATTGCCAAAAGACACAACAAGACCATCATGGATATGGTCTTATCAATGATGAGTAAATCACATTTACCTCTTATTTTATGGGGTTATGCAATAAAGACTACAATATTCCTTAACAATATTCCGAGCAAATTTGTATCCAAAGCTCCTCATGATGTTTGGTTCAGAACCAAGCCCAGTATTAGAAACTTAACAATTTTGGGCTTAGTGCATGTCAAGAATATGGACGCAAGTAAGCTAGAATCTCAAACACGAGAGTAATAAAGGATGGTATTGGACACCAACATTAGGATCCTGAAACTCAAAAAGTATTTATCTGTAGGGATGTGAAATCTTACCGGATGGCTTCCTTAAAAGTCAAAACAAGAATGAAGTAAAGGAATTAACAAAATCCTCTAACTATAACCAGATTCCCAAGCCAGAAACTGAAGATATAAATGAAGATGAAACACCCATACCTCTTTGAAGGAGTTCGAGGATGGTTATTCCACCAGAAAGGTATGGATTCCATATGTTAGGAGAGTCTGACAATGATCCAACTTCATTTGATGAAGCACTTGTGGATCATGACATTGATAGATGGCTATTAGCTATGAAGTCTGAAATTGACTCCATGCACAAGAACGATGTATGGAACCTAGAGGATTCATCTAAGAGGGTAAAACCCATTGGGTGTAAATGGATCTTAAAGAGAAAGAGGGACCTAATGGGAAGGTCCCACTTTGAAAGCGGGACCTTCAAAGCACAACTCGTAGACAAGGGTTACACATAGAGAGAAGACATCAACTAGGATGATACATTCTCTCCTGTGGCCATAGTTAAGTCTGTTAGAGCACTGCTAGCTATAGCTGCATATCTTGACTATGACATCTGATAGATGGACGTCAAGACTGCATTCCTCGATAGATACCTCGAGGAGGATATATATATGGAACAACCCTAAGGCTTCATAACCGAGGAAGGCAAAGTGTGCAAAGTAAAGAAATCTAGCTATGGGCTCAACTAAGCTTCTCATAACCGGAACATTAGATTTGATGAAACCATAAAGTGCTAAGATTTTGTTCAGAAGCCCGATGAAACCATGTATGTACAAGAAGCTCAGCGGGAACATCATTGTGTTTATCATGCTTTATGTATATGGTATCCTTATCATTAGGAATGATACATGAATGATGAGTAGGGTTAAGGTCGCTATCCCATACCTTTGAGATGAAAGATCTTCGAGAAGCCACTTATATCTTGGGCCTGAAGCTGCTTAGACATAGAGAAAATAGGATTTTGGGATTGTCTCAACATGGATACATTAAGAAGATCTTGGAACGATTCCATACAAAAATTCCAAGAAAGGCTTCCTTCCCTTAATACACTGTATAGACATATATAAAGGGATGTCTCCTCAAAGTGTTGAGGAAAAGAAGGCCATGCTTGGATGCCTTTACACATTAGTTGTGGGAAATTTAATGTATGACATGATTTGTACAAGGCTGGATATTTACCATGCAGTAGGAGTGATAAGTCATTACCAATCCTGCTATGGAGAGAAGCACTAGAATGTAGAGAAGAACATATTTAAGTATCTAAGACTGACGTAAGATTACATCTTGATTTATGAAGATGGTGATCTCCAAGTATTATGATACACAGATTCTAACATCCAGTTTGACATCAATGACCACAAGTCAACTTTAAGGTTTGTATTCTTGTTGAACTGTGCACGGTGAGCTAGAGAAGCAAGAAGCAAGGTACCACGATTGATTCAATGACATAAGCTGAAAATATACATGCATCGTATGTTGTAAAGGAGGCGGTGCGGATACAAAAGTTCATCCTAGAACATGGTGTAGTTTCCTTTAATACTTCCATCCCGCTGCTCTACGATAACACATGATCTATTTCTCATGCGAAGGAACCCAAGTGGCATCAAAAGAGCAAACATGTGGAAAGGAAATACCACATCATTCAAGAGATACAAAAGCATGGTGACATCATCATTACCAAAGTGGCTTCTACCGATAAAGTTGCTAATCCTCTTACCAAACCTTAATACCGGAAGGTTTTTTATCATCATGTAACAAGTATGGGTTTAAGCATTGTTCCTGAATGGTTCTGAGGGCTAATGGGAGATTGTTGGATATGTGAGCTCCAAGCAAACAATTTCTATAATAAATATGATTGTAATCCTTTTTTGTATATCAATAAAAGAGAATAATGATCACTCACTATCTGATATTAATGAATGAATGCACTTATAAGTTCTCTTACTAAATTAGGATTACATACCATGACTGTCTCGATAGTCATATAGTTGTTGATTCAATGGTTGAATCATAGAGACTGGTGCTTGGATGATATCTAAAGGGTTAGATTGAGGACTCATCTGGCACCGCCAATGATTGTTGATAAAGGATCTCCCTCCTAAGAACGAGATGACAATCCTTACTCCAACAATTGATATCTGATCGACCTCTTGATGCATATCCTCTGCAAGACAATAGAGATTCAGAGGTGCCGAATAAGTTAGGTCAAAGAGTTGACTTAATGAGATAAAAATAACCAAGGCCTGTGTCATATGTTGTCACGATATATACATACATCTTGTGACTGGAGACAGACGTGTTACTATATGTCTAAGTATGTACATTAGGTAGACCATTAAGTTGATGTTCTAATCAAGGTCTATACATCAGCGAGCTAGTGAGCATACGAGTGCATATGAGTAATACGATCTCTTAAAGGGATCATATAGGTTCACTACTGAACCGGAAATTGAGCTTACTCATGAGCTATTAGGAGCAACCAAATTTAGCTGATGGTCATCTTGCTTTGGAAGTAGGACATAATCTGTAGGTATGATATATGCTTTTGAAAAGCATGTGATCGATACCATTTCCCAATTAAATGAGAAACTTAATGATAAAACCTTGAAGAAGACAGTTCAAAAGAGATCAAAAACTTCAGGTTTGTTCTAGATCTTCCAGTATGCAGGATGTAGGGGTATTAGGAATATTCGATGGTGATGTGATCTTAAACGATTGTATAACCTTGATGGTTCCATTTCGAGGGAGCTAGAAACATGTTTAGATTTCGATGATTCCACTCAATAGATTGATTATCCCATCTTAGTTCAAATGTTAACCATTGATCCGAATATGATTCAGATTCATTGAGAAGATTAGATATTCTATTTGACTTGATCAAATATCTCTAGGCAGTCTTCTAGATCTGGATATGAGATTATATCTCAATATCCAAGTCACTATACATGGAATAAATAGTCTCCATATCCTAATCTCCAAGTATCCGTGAAGAAAGCATATTACTCTTCAAAGTGTTCAAGAATAATTCTATTGTTGATAATGACTTTGCATTGGAATAATGATGATTAAATATGATTTAATGATCATTAATAATGTTGATATGATTTACATTATTTGGACGCATGTAAAGATACATCTAAGATATATAAATTAAATTTAGTTATCATATATATGATTAATGTGGATAACACTATCTGTAATAATTATATTTGTATTATGAATATGATTCGTATTATCATATATAGTTTAATTGTAAATATGGTTTACGATTTATTCAGTTAATGTGATTTGGATTCACATTATATAATTAGATGTAAATTGGATTCACATTGTACATTTAAATGTAAATGTGATTTATATTTAGTATTGGATGGATGCATATGATCATAATTATCAATGCCATGATTGAATTATCATAAAATAATTTGGAATTATTTTGCTGAAAATTCAAGAAATAAAAGTAGTTGCAAACATGTAGAAAATATGGCAAGAATTGAGAATCTCATCCATAATGAAAGAAGAGAGGTCCATACCTTATTTGGTGTGGACTCCATGGTGTCCGTTCACTGTAATGAGGAAGGGGGCTCTTCTCCTTCCTTATTATTCTACATTTAATTGATTTAAGATAATTAAATTTATTAGATAATTTCTTCAATTCATTTATTTCTTTAAAATTAATCAATTATTAGTGTAAATTATTGAAATAAAATATAGACCATTTATTTGAATTATTAGGGCATTTAACCATCCAAAACTGTATAAAAGAAGAGCCAACCTTAGGCTTTTCTAGAAACACAAGTTGAAACAGCAAAGCAGTCTCTCTCTCTCTCATACACATCTATATACTATCTCCCTAAAATCCTTGTGGCTGTCCACTCTAGGGCTTGTAGAGAGATTCACCGTCATCATGCCTCCGTTATGCTGCCGGGACCGACTGCTTGTTGATCTTCGTCTTCTTCGGTGCCCCACGCTCTTGAGGAAGACCATAGATTTCATGAGATGAAATCGGGAGGTTCCACACGAGGATCATCAACTTGGATTGAAGAAAGGGTGTGTCTCATCCACGCACCCACAAGTGCTCGCTCCATTGGACTAGACTTGAGACATGAGGTCCCTTTGTTTAAAGACACAAGGATCGCGACCACACTACAAGAGATAACCCTAATACTTGTTTGTGATCAATATGATGCATATGATGCGACCTCCACACTTCAGTGATGCACGAGACGAATACCCCTGCCTTCCATACGTGTATATACATTAAGATCATATTCGAAATGATGTGATCAAAAGGAAAGTCGGTATAGCTCTAATAGAGAAGAAGATGAGATAAAATCATTTAAGATGGTATGACAATTTGCAAAAGAGGTCGAATGGGTGTATCAGTTAAAATAATGCGAGATTTGGGAAGTCGAGTTCGCTAAGACATGGTGAGAAAGGACCGAGAAGTGTTGGAAGGAGGTTGTCCGGAGGGATTTTAGTTATTTGGATATAAACCCGAGAGCCCAAGAATGATCCAAAATCAATCTTAATGAAGGTAAAGAATCCACTTAGCCATCCTTATTTAATGCAGAAAATGCTTTGTTGTTATTACTGTGTTACAATATAAGAAAATATTTAATTCGATATTACATGTACAAAGTTTTATTTAAGAATATAACATTTCTTTTTAATTATAGTAAATGCATATTTGAACAAAGTTTTATTACAAGGGTTCGTTTGGTTGCAGGGCTGGGCAGGGTTGAGGTACTATTCACAGGGGTACCCTCTTCTCACAGTTTACTATTCATCCAGCCCAACCCAATCCAACCCAACCCTACCCAACCCTGCAACCAAACGAACCCAAAGTGGATCCATCATTCAGATTTAAGCCATGGAAAAAGTGGTTGGCAGATAAATAGAATTAAACTCTTGCACTATTTTAATCTGATTTCAATATTAGCTACTCTTAATCACCTGAAAATCGATTGGCGTTACACGAGCTGCGTCCCTCTAACGAGAGTTATCGTGCTATTGCCTTAAATATCTTGAACATCTATATTTCCCAAGAAAACAAAAAAGACATGCCATTTAGCAAAACTAAGCTACATGAATCTAAGTTGATAAAAAATATCTCCGTTTATTAATCCAAAGCAAAGCTTGAAAGCACCAATGCCACCAACTGGGCATTTATGTTGCACTAGTGTTTGCTTGCTTGAGGGTGACGGCCTAAAAGGTGAGTTTGACCTTTTGTGGCTCCGTCTCTTTAACATATGACATATGGAATAAGAAGGAACTCGGACTCAATTCCCCCCCCCCCCCCCCCCACCCACACACACACACACAAAGTTGAGATTTACTTTTTTCTGCAATATATCAGTTTCTTATTTCACAACCCCCAACAAATCAACTATTTTCCCACTAACACAGTAGAACATAATATAGGAAGCATAACCCCATATTATTTATTCCACTTCCTTATCAAACCTTCCTGGTTTCCCAACAAATTAAAGCTCGCATATTTCTAGCAAAAAGAGCAGTGTTTTCATTAGTTATTTCTTTCCAATTTAAAATTAATTGTATATCGAAAATAAGGAATCACGCCCATTGATTCGTTTGTCCACTCAGAATCATTGCCACCAATATATCTCATGATATGCCAGTGCATGGTCCCCATGCAGAAGAAAGGCCTAGTAAGCATATAATAAGGAAAAATGCATTAAATGAATGTTATATGCCTGCAGATTTGTTTATTCCATGGGTTTCACCTAGCAAACATGCATACACTTGAAAGAATCTCTATAATTTGTATAATTTTCCAATCTGCGTATTAAAATTAGCTAGATATTTATGGAGTATCAGTTGTCCTCATTAAACCTGTATCCTGACGAATATCCATGTATAGCATCAACATTTAAGCAGGAAAACAAAAACTTGAGACGCATACAACATTGCCGGTCATTGATCTCATTATTTTTCTTAATACCTACTGCATCATCAAGTAGGTCTATCTATTATCAAGTGCTTCAAACTATTTTCTTAAAATTGCACTGGGAAGTTTCCAGCATAAAACAATACAGACGTTTTCCTTGCACAGAAAAAAACAATGTAAATGCTATGGGCCACAAGCGTTATCTTATGCATCTTCCTTATCTCAGTATACCTACATTAATATTAATATAAATGAAAGTAGAAGAAATATCAAAGAAAGAAGTGGGCACATACCCCAGCGTCACTCGTCATTATCCTCCTGCACTGGACCATCATTCCCAACATGAACTTGGTATGATGATGACAATAAAATACGCATATCCAAAGTGAGGGGAAGATTCCTATCTTTACATCTCATTGCTCTATCCTCCCAATTGCAATATCCCTCCCTTTTCATATTCCCATATTTTTTCCCTCAGAAGGATGTGGAGTTTTACAGACACACGTAGACAAGTTCCTATCCTTTTCAGGTGGCGACCAATCAGGTGATCCTGCAAATATAGAATGCTGCAACTGAGGCTTTATCTCAAATGGATTTCGGCATAAAAATACAGAAATACTTACACGTGCCTCCTTGTTGAGCGGGGGCGAGCATGGGGGTCCAATGGAGGATCAGATTCTCCTGGTAGGGTCCTGTGGGTTTCAGAGCGAGAGACGTGGCCTTCTGAGGGATGTTGAAGACGATATGAATATTATACGTATCAGTTTGTAGCAAAATATTATAGTAGATAGATAATGTAGTATAGTATGGAACTTCCATACAACTGTCCACAATTGTGAGCTCACATTGCTATCTACCAACGACCTTTCGAGGAGTGAAACTGCATAAAAAAAGAACCACTGTATCAGAAATCTATGGGCTCCTCCATGTGGGTCTTGACTGTTGGCTCGCTTGAGGAGGATGGGGACCTAAATCAATATCAGTTTCTATTTATCTACTCTGGAAATAAATTATGCAAAGATCTGTGTTTGGTATGCACACTGTAACACCAAGTATTTATCAAATTCCATCATGTTATGATCTATCAGGGGAAACTGTTCAGGTGTCAGTGAAACTAAATACAGTGATCATACACTCGATTAAAGTTTCGGCCATCAATATCCCTTGGATTACAATAGTCTAACAAAGACCAACCTCTGCACATTATATAGAGGAGAAGGGTTTCCTTCAACAAAGTATGCGAGGGGAGATATCTTTGTTTATACGCATTGTGATTCATTAAGATATACTACTAAGAGAGACCCTCTTAGAAATAGGCTCTTTCTAGTTACCATCCTTGATGGTTTGCTAGGTATTTATATATGTTGTTGGCTTTTTCCTTCCATCAATTGTTTTTAGTGAAACCAACCACTATGGAAGCGTACGAAGAAGAAGAAAGACAATATAATAATAATCGTTGATCACCTCTCATGACTAGCGAAAAAGAAAAAACAGAAGAAGAACAAGCACTACTGGAATTTCGAGCTTTTGTGTTGGGTACTCTTTGGCGACCGGTGATAAGCGCCAACAATGATGTTTATTATTGGCTACTACATAGTACCTGGCATGAGAGTTGATCAACGCAATTGTTTTTTAAGCAGCCAATTGGTGCAACTGATCCTCGACCACCATAAATAAATTTTGGATGCAAAAAAATTAGCGACGAGCAATTTGACCGCTACAACTAAGTTGCCCTATTTATAGAACTCAAATTTCACTTTCCCTCTTACGCTTGCCTTCCCTCTCCTCCTCCTGCTCCAGTCATCGCCCAACCGCTCCTCTTCCTCCCCAATTTTCTCCAATTCTCACCCCTTCTTCCTCCACAACCCTCACCCTTCTCCTCCTCCTCCTCTCAAATCACTGCCCCCTCCTCCTCACCAACCCCCAATCCTCCTCTTCCTCCTCCCATTCTATAGTCATCGCCCCATGTTCCTCACCAGCACCCCCCATGCCTTCTCCTCCTCTCCAATCGCCACTCCCTCTCTCCAAACCCCACCCTGCCTCCTCCTCCTCCTCCCTCCAGTCGCCATCCCCTCCTCCTCACAAGCTCTCGCCCTTCCTCTTCCTTCTCTCTAGTCGTCACCCCCTAAAATAACGAGTATGTCGAAGGTCGGTACGGTCTCACAAGATGAGACTACAATCAAAGTATTGACTTCTCAAAAAACCGCTAAATTCAACAATTAACCCACAACGATGGATCAAGAAATGAAAAGCAAATGTGGAGCTAAAATTTATTATAACTCTACAATGGGTGTGTTATAGTGCAAGTATGTAGAGTGTTTGAACACAGGGAGCAAACAAGATAGATTGCGCAAATTAATGCATAAATGATGATTGTGATTCTTTGTGTATATGTTCTTTTTTGTGACTTTTTAATTTTTAATGTTTTTATTTTATTTTGTTTTATATTTTTTTGTATTATGTTCTTGATTTTGTAATTTTTCTTTTGGGTTTTTATCAGTTGTGCCCTCTTAGATATTCCAATATCACTTATGCTCCTCCCTTTTTGGAAATATCAATTGTTCCCCCGACTTCTTACCGTTCTATTACTTATACCCCTCTATTAGTTTAACCGTCAGTGAGTTGACTTAATTATGGTTTTTTAAAGCATGGTGCAGTTATGAGGGGTATAATTTTTCCAGACTTATTCTTCATCGTCTTCCTCCTCATTTTGTTCTTCTTCCTTTCCCTTCATAATTTCTCTCTCTTAATTACACCTTCATGCATCCATAAAAATCATTAAAATTTTTGTATTTTCACAGATATATAACTCATTGAGATAAAATGGTGTTTTTATTGCATTTTTAGATGAACTTTAATGAATTAATTAATCAAAAAGTTATCTTAAATAAAAAAATGTTGAACGTATGAGGTGGAGGAGGGGGGTAGGTTTGGGGACGGGGAGATCGTTGGCCTGGAGGAGGAGGCAGGTTGGGGCGGAGGAGATCGTCGACTGGGGAGGAGGATGAGGGACAGAGGAGAGGACATCGTTGATGGAGGGGGGAGGCTGGAGCAGAGGAGGGGGGAGGCTGGGCGGCGGAGGAAGGACGGGGATGAGGAGGGGGAAGGATTGGGGCAGAGGAAGGATGGGGCGGAGGAGGGGGCAGGCTGGGGCAGAGAAGGATGGGGCAGAGGGTTGAGGGGGGGGGGGGGGGGGGGGGTGGCTGGGGCGGAGGAAGGACAAGGCGGAGGAGGAGGGAGGCCGGGGCGGAGGAAGGATGGGGCCGAGGAGGGGGAATGTTGGGGCGGAGGAAGGACAGGATGGAGGAGGGGGGCAGGCTGGGGTGGAGGAAGGACGTGGAGGAGGATGGGACAGGTTGGACAAAAGGAAGGACGAGGTGGAGGAGGGGGCGGGGTGGAGGGGGAGGAGGTCGTCATCCTAGGAGGAGGATGAGGGGAGGAAGGACGTCGTCAGGGGAGGTGTTTGGGGTGGAGGGGCGACTAGCTGGGGGTGGGGGAGGAGTTTCGGGCAGAGAGGGAGGAGGAGGAGGTTGGAGGAGGAGGAAGAGGATGGGGGTAGAGGAGGAAGAAGAATAAGATGAGGAAGAGGTGGCAAAAGACCACCAAATCCTTTTTTTTTAAACTAATTCCGTTTATGTCCTCAAAGTTAACATCCGTTTGCACTGTGGGTGTACGACAACTAACCCAAGGGGCACAAGTGATAGACCAACGAGAAGTTAAGGGTACAAATGATATTCTCAAAAGGGAGGGGGTATAACTGATATTACAATATCTCAAAAGGGAACAACTGATAAAAAACACTTTTCTTTTTATATTTTAAATTTTTTTATATTTTTTATAATATATAATATAGCTATATATAAGATAATTATACAAATATATAATAGTGATATAAATATAGCTAAAAATA
>JAZKJV010006547.1:642500-647653 GCA_037367405.1 Ottelia alismoides | reverse complement strand
TTACCGAAACCGATGAGACGGGAGCGTCGATCTGCGGTCTCAAATACACCCACGATCTATGATACTCAACAAACCATCTTATGCACATTAGAGTAACATTTGAAATATAAATAACAACAGGAGAATAATGTGAAATGAAAAGTAAAATGCATCATCCATTCTCATTGATAACCATAATCATCAAGTCCATGTCCACAAAATGAGATACATCATATAATTATAAATTTGTAGAAGAATCTCTCCACATATCTCGCTACAATGTCTCTCAAAAATAACATAAATAATGCGGAAGTAAATAAATTACTCTAAGTAGGACGCACCTTGTCTGATGCAAGTATGACGAAGAAAAGTCCGATCTCCTCCAAAGACCGCTACTGTGGCGGCGGCTGCTCAGATATACCTGTTGGGTTCACACGAGGGTAACGTTGTGAGCAATTGTCCAGTAACGAAACACCTATAATGACTAATATGGGGGTAAGAAAAGAATGTATACTCAACTTTATTCAATTGCATATGCATGTATTGTGGATCGGAGAAAAATATCAAGTTATTCTGATTCACTTTGGATCACATATCACTGATTTTATTTATTGATTTATTGATCATTTGAGCACTACTATAGCGGTTTTGATATTTCAACAAGTTGATTAGGGACCACAATGATAATTAATTAGAACTACCAGCATCCGATCATTAATCACATCTCATATTATTCTAGCACATGCAAGTACGCAACTCGCAGGCCTCCGCTATGCGGGAACTTGTATTCATCATGAGTAACTCTCAAGATTCTCTGTTCAACTAGAGTAAAGATAAGATATATCCCAATTTCTCCAACTTCAAACCACATCCCGGAACACTTCTCACAATAATATTACTCGAAATAGAATTTAGTGCGGCCACACCTAGTTTTTCTCTGAGGCCTAATATTGCGTATAAGTGCGAAGCCAAAAACGTCAACCGTTGCCACCTGCCAACTCCGTCGAGCGACCCCGGATACAACCGGGCTGCTAGGTGCAACGTCACCCAACTCGTCCATTGAGGTCGCGACCTTCATGGCATCTATCCGGGGCCCAAGGGGGCATGCTCAATCCCTTGCGGCGCCTAACTCCATCTACCCGATCATTATGAAATCTCACCTATGGAAAGATAATAATAATGATAATAAAGCAAACTGTCGACTTGACGGAACTTTGAGTTTGTTGCGTTAATTATAAGTTGTCACAAGAAAGTCACTTGAGATTCTCATTATCACTATATGTTTAATCGATATCTACTGTTAACATTGATAATAAACGATATTATTTTCCTTAAAAAATTTAGGTAGAATGTGAGAGTGGTGGTGGACTCATTTATGAAATTGGATCCATTGGTCAGACAAGAGTGGTTGAACGGATTATCAATTGACAAGTGAAGTGTTGATCATGAGCATACATTCTAGGCTTAAGTTAAAATTATGTATAAGGTAGTAGCAGTTCTTGTTCACTAATAGTTTAGTACGTGCAATTTCTTTTGTCATTTTGCATGTCTAGATACTTAATCATTCTATGTTCCTACAATCCATGCTCATAGTGGTGTCCATATTCTTGACCATACCACAACAGAATTAAAATGCTTCTCAAGAATTGTATAGCTATAGGTAATGCATCATTTATATGGAAATAATACGTATCACATGTACTCGTCGTCTTATTATACTATTAAAGAGCTATTCCATAACTTTTGATATTATTCTAAAATAAAATAACTTACATTACTTATTAAATAATATGATGAAGTAGAATATCTCCATGATTATTGAATCTTGTCACATGACGTATTCTTTTACTACTCAATAGATGACTCGATCTAAGAATCTAATATTATGTTTACATATCAATAAATACGTGTATGCCTTCTATAGATAATTCCAATTCTCATTTAAAGAGAAACGTAGTGGATAATTAATAAGAAGAGTGATCCTAATCCTACAAACGTGACCTGGATCAAAGCCTCCACATATTTCTGGAATTCCAATCGGCGTGAGGAGTAAACACATCTATTGTAAATCATAGGGAATTATACAAACGTGTATCGTGTAGGATTCACGTTCAAACGTTGACAAGTATTCTTATAACACCCTTGTCAAGGACTTAAATGTTTTTATTTTCCGTTGAGAATCGATGCAATAAACAATATGTATAGCATGAACAATGTTTAATGGCATCGCGCGATTCTAGTGTCCGATTTAGAATGAAAGCTAATGATCAACGTATTGATACGATTGAACTGTGAACAGTCAAGGACTTGGCAACAAGAATAAGAGCAAATCACAATGATCTCTAATTCACAAAGAGCATTCCAAACATGTAGGTTTAATAGGAAAAATATGTGGAACACGATGTATTTATTGTTACTAATATATAGGATCACATCATAAAAATAGCTAAGGATGTAGGATATTCAAGAACATGGGGACAACACTGCGTGGAAACCCAACAGCAAGAGGGGGTTATTACTCGTATATGAAGCATATCATAAGGAGGACTACGGCTCTAAACATGTTCAAGCATATGGGTACAAAAATTGTATTAAACCAACAGCAAGAGGAAGGTATAACATCGTTACCTCCGAGGGATGTTCCCTCGGGATCTCCTCTAACACGGAAATGATATTACCGTCTCTCGATCGTAGAGCGAATGCGTGTACGAAGGTGACTTTCGAGAGCTTTCCGACGTGATGGTGATCGCGGATCTTCGATCAGAGCTCCTTCTCTGACGTCGACGACGGCCTTCCAATGATGAAACCGACCAAGATGGTGGTGCTCCAAAGAGAGGGAAGGAATGTGGAGGCTAGCGCTTTGCGAGAGTAGCCTATCACCTTTTATTTATAGAGGGAGAGGTGGAAAACAGGTGCAATTTTCGGATATGTTTTGGACCCATATATGGGTCCCAGCTATTATACTTAAAACATCGATAACTTGAGCTAGGAATATCGGAATTGGGTGTTCCTGGGCTCGTTGGAAAGATCTCGACGAGATCTGCGTAATAGCGTGATTATTTGAATTTTTTGGATGTCAAAATATTCCAGATTTTAGGAAAAAAATACGGGATTTCACATATACCATTCAAATTTCGTCAGAAACAGAGACTCCTACGGCCTCCATCGAGATGTTGTCGATTTAAAAAATCCTGTTACCGTTAAAAAAATGTTCATCTAGATGAAGGCCCTAGGAGTCTCTATTTCTTATGAAAATCGAAGGACATATAGGAGGGATATAGGGATGAATATACATGGCGATATTTTTTTGAAAAAAAATACCGTAAATGACGCGGGGGCAGCCATGTTGGCTACCCCAAGGAGGCAACCCCATTAACCTCTCTCTCTCTCTCTCTCCTCTCTCTCTCTCTATATATATGGGTTAAATGGGGCTGCCTCCTGGGAGTAGCCAACTTGGCTACTCCCACCCCTATTTTCCCTCATTTTTTATTTCTTTGGAAAATAAAAATTTGTAAATTCATCATTATATCCCTCTAACATTTTTATTAAAATTTCGTCAGAAATAGAGACTTCTACGGCCTCCATCCAAACAGGGTCGATTTAAAAAATCCTGCAACCGTTAAAAAAATGATGTCTGGGATGGAGGGCCTAAGAGTCTCTGTTTCTGACGAAATTTTAATAGAATGTTAGAGGGATATAGTGATGAATATACAAATTATTTTCCAAAGAAATAAAAAATGAGGAAAAAATAGGGGTGGGAGTAGCCATGTTGGCTACTCCCAGGGGGCAGCCCCATTTTACCATATATATATATATATATATATATATATAATATATATATATATACAGAGAGAGAGAGGATAGGGAGTATGCACACAGGTGCATGTAATTCTACATGCACCCGTGCCTATAACTCCCACATTTTTTACTTTTCGAAAATACCGCCATGTATATTTATCTATATATCCCTCCTATATGTCATCCAATTTCATCACAAACAGAGACCCCTACATCTCCATCTAGAACACATTATTATAATGGTCTTAGAATTGTTGTAATCGACCTGTTCTGGATGGAGGACGTAGGATCTTTATTTCTGACGAAATTGGAATGACATAAAGGAGGATATATAGAGGAATATACATGGCGGTATTTTTTGGAAAAGTTAAAAAATGTGAGAGTTATAGGCCAGGGTGCATGTAGAATTATTACATGCACCTGGGTGCATACTCCCCTATGCTCACACACACACACACATGCATGTATATATATAGTGTTAAATGGGGCTGCCCCCTGGGGGGAGCTAACTTGCCCCCTCCCCCGCCCCATTTCCCTCGATTTTTTTATTTTTTTGAAAATTTCTTCCATGGAATTTCATCAGTGTATCCCTATATTATGTCATTAAAATATAGTGTAACAAAGGCTCCTACGGCCTCCATCCAGACAATCATTTTTAATGGTAACAAAATTTGCTAAAATCGACTCCGTCTGGATGAAGGCTGTAGGAGTCTCTTTTTCGCACGAAATTTTAATGATATAATAGAGGGATATATTAATGAAATCTAAGGAAGAAATGTTTTTTAAAAAAAATCAAGCAAAATGGGGCGAGGGGAGCTAAGTTAGCTCTCCCCCCCATGGGAGTAGCCCCATTTTACCCATATATATATATATATATATATATGAGAGAGAGAGAGGAGAGAGAGAGAGAGAGAGGAGTGATCCTATGAGATGGTATTTTGTGAGCTGGTGAGATGGGAGATTCTGGTCCACTGGTTCCTGTATTCTCTCTCCTGACTGTTCTCTCTCCTGGTTGAAACTAGTGGTCCAGAATCTCCCATCTCACCATCTCGCCAAAATTTCATCTCATAGGATCGACTCTCTCTCTATATATATAGGATTTAATGGGGCTGCTTGTTGGGTGCCCCGTCCCTTATTTTCGGGCTTTTTTTATTTTTTTGAAAAATAAAATCATGTATATTGATATCTTATATCCCTCCTATATGCCATTCAAATTTCATAAAAAAACAAAGACTCCTACGGCCTCCATCGAGATGGTGTCGATTTAAAAAATCCTGATACCGTTAGTAAATGACCATTTCGATGGAGGCCATAGGAGTCTCTGTTTCTGACGAAATTCGAATGACATATAAGAGGGATATATGGAAGAATATACA